>VZSC01005425.1:215159-235984 GCA_013398225.1 Steatornis caripensis | reverse complement strand
GGGGCGGCCGCTGGTCTCTGCGTCGCGGGCGGCCGGAGGGAGGGCGCGCCGCGGGGGAGCGCTCCTCGCGAGGGGCGCGTCGTGACCGAAACCTGCCGGCAGGCACGGCCGGACAAGCGTCCGGGCTCCGGGTTGTGCGAGGCCGGCAGAGGTACGGGCAGCCGCGCTGAGGGGCAGAGACAAAGCCTGTGCTTGCGTCGCGACAGAAGGCTTTAACGGCGTTAAGCGTCGGATCCTGATCCTGCTCGTTTTTTAATTCTCGGAGGCAGGTGAAGGAGGCGTACGTTTCTGTCAATCTCCACGCATCGCTTTTATTTTAAATCCTCTGTAAAGAAGTTCAGGTTTGAGCGTGCCCTTGGTCTGTTTTCCGTTGACGCTAACGGTTTTTGTGCAGCGCCGGCTGCCTCGAGCACTGCCTTGGGCTGTGTTGCCAGTCTGTTCTGCTCGTTGCAGTATGCTATTTCCCTTTTACTTACGTAATAGCTAGAAAAGTTCTGCGGCGGTCTTACGGTCGTAGTGTGAGCTTCATAGTTTGTAAGGGAGCTCCTCAGCGTGAGGGTGTGTAAAAGGAGGATACAAATTGTAAATTTTGCCTTAAACGACGGGTGTGTGCTCTCTATTTTGTGTACTGCCCGTATGAGTACACATGATACATTTTCCGTTTTTGCATGCGTCCTCAGGCGGGTTCGCTATCTGTTATGCGCATCGGACCCTGATTGCTTTTGAGAAGCAGAACTAATACGTGATTCTTCTTGCGTTCATACTTCTAATTGTAAGCAAAGGACAAATAACTGGATTTTCAGCGTCAAGCCAGTGTGATGGGACCAAGCAAGCCAGCTATATCTGACGCTACATTTGCATTCGCTACCCACGCATACAGGAATGAAGAAGCAAAGGCTTTGCAAACACAGGTATGATTTGACTTCTGCAGTGACGCTGAATTGGTTTCCGTTTGTGATTGTTACAAAAGGATGATTGTGACCCACTTCCTGAGATAGTGAGTGTCAAATCTTTATATTTGCTTTTGTGATGCCATCATACATAATATTGACACTGTCCTTTTGTAAGGGTGTAGATCAGAAGCTACCTCTGTAAATATTATTTACCTGTCTGTTGTGGTTTAATCCCTGTAGACAGCGAAGCACACAGCTGCTCGCTCACTCTCCCCCAGTGGGATGAGGAAGAGAATCAGAAGGGTAAAAGTGTGAAAACTTATGGGTTGAGATAAAGGTAGTCTAATAGGTAAAGCGAAAGCTGCACATTCAAGCAAAGCAAAAAAGCAAAATAAGAAATTCGTTCACTACATCCCATCAGCAGGCAGGTGTTTAGCCATTTCCGCAGCTTCATCGCATGTTAACTGTTACTTGGGACGACAAACACCGTAAGTCCAAACATCTCCCCCTTCCTCCTCCTTCCCCACAGCTTTTGTTGCTGACCATGATGTCATACGGTATGGGATATCCCTTGGTTCAGTTGGGGTCAGCTGTCCCCGCTGTTTCCCCTCCCAACTTCTTGCCCACCCCCAGGCTGCCGGGGCAGTGTGAGAAGCAGAAAAGGCCTTGGCTGCATAAGCACTGTTTGGCAATAAGTAAAACACTGGTGTGCTATGAGCACTGTTTCCCTCACAAATCTAAAACATAGCACCATAGGAGCTACTATGAAGAAGTAACTCTGTCCCAGTCTAAACCAATACACTATCTTAACCTGTTACTTACTTCACTACATGGAAACAGAACCTAGAAGATTTATTCTGGTATCATGTTTCAGCTTTCCATTTCTCTTTCATCACACGTTTCCATCATTTCTCCTTCTGTTACCTTTGTAAATTTAGTAATGTCTTACGAAATCAGTATGATGTAACCATACCCATTTATATTACTAATGTTAATTGTGGTTATAACTCATTCGTTCATTGTCAGAAGTCTTAAAAAAAAAATCTTTATAAGGGTATTCATTGTCCATTGGCCAGTCACTTTGGAGCAGATTTTTCAATGTGTGTACCCTCCCTAAGGTGTCCACCCTGAGTTGCAGATACAAGATGATCTAAATGCTTAATTCAAAATAATTTTGAAAACTGGCATTTGTCTCAGTGAATGGAATGCCTTGCATGCATTGAAGAAGTACCATCATGACAGAATGCATTCTAATATGAATGAAGATCCGTTTTCCTTATTGTTACACACTAGAGGTATGTCACTGGTGTATTATGTTCTGAGTAACATCAGCTTTTTTTTTTTTTTTTACACTTTGGAACAGCTCCGGTTTAACAAAAATGTTCCTGCGGTTCCAGAGAACTTGGCTCTCAGATTCTCTAACCCCCGTCCAATTATAATAGAAAAACTGAAGGCATCCAATGAACAGAGAAATCTAGCTGGAAGTGAGGACCCCAGCGTAAGAAGCTCTCGCATGTTTTCAGTGGTATCTGAAGAGAGACTAAAATTGGCTATTTGGCTAGCCAAAAGGGACATAAAGCAAAGACATCTTGAAGAGCAAGCGAGACAGCAAGTGTTTGGAGGTGCTGTGAATAAACCATTGTTGGCCCAGAAGTTACAACAGCAGAAGGCTGAAGTATTTGAAAGTCCAGAAAATAAAAAAGTACTGAAGTCTCAGACTCAGTTGAAATATCAGCAGAAACTCCGTCAGCCTTCCAGAGTGGAGACTACCACCTCTGGCGCTGAAGTTTATATCTATGCACCAAATGAGGGAAAGCTAATACCAGCTGCTTCGGACTCTCCACCCACCCATGACACAGGACTGGACCCCAAGCCAAATGTAAACAAAAAAGAAGATAAAAATATGCAGGAAGTCCGACAGCTGCAAAAGGAATTGAGGAGCTATGTCCAGAAAATCGAAGGACTGACTAAAAAAGGTGTAAGACTGAACAATGATTATGTTATATAAATGTACAGTAGTTTGATTTGGTTTTCTTTCTGTTTTTTTCACTGGATTAGAATCTGTATTTAGCTCTGGATTTCTGAGAAGCATCTACTTCTTTCAAAAGTAGATAAAAGCTGGAATGGCTAGCCAGTTTAAGCAATGGAAGGGTTTGGTATCTCTGAGTGTTTGTGGTGAGTTCCAGTCCAACCTGCAATGACAGTAAATCAGTGGTAGACTATTTAATAGCGTCAATGAAAAAGTATTGGTGCCTGTAGGCCTATTGGCTAGACATTCAGACTACAAAAAACAGTATCATAATTAACCACATTCTTGTCAGTGATGAGAAAGGGGGCAACAGCTGGTAAAATTTCATTTCGCAAGTCTGACTCACCTAATTTATGGCTGTGTAACAGCGTGGTTAATGTGCTTTCTGACACTGTATTGCGGGCTAATCCTGGTCAGCAACAAAGCACCACATGCTTGTGCTCGTTTCCCCTGGAGCAGGATGGGGGAGATAATAGACAGATTAAAAGCAAGAAAACTTACAGGTTGAGATAAGGATAGTTTAGTAAGGGAAGGGAAGAGAAGAAAAAAAAAAAAAAAAAAACAAAACAAGTGACGCAAAGGTAGTCAGTCACTACCTTGCACAAGTAGACCCAATGCCCAGCCAATCTGTGGACAATGGTTACCTTTCTCCCAAAAAACTGATTTTTTTATTGCTGAGCATGGCATGGAATATCCGTTTGATCAGTTGGCGTCAGCTCTCCTGGCTGTGTCCCCTCCCAGCATTTTGCACACCGCCAGGCTGTGGACTGGCGGGGCATAGTTGGAAAAAGAGAAAGCCTTGGTGCTATGCAAGTACTACTGCTCAGCGATAACCAACACACGGGTGTGTTACCAACACTGTTTTCAGTCAAATACAAAACAGCACCATACTGGTAACTGTGGAGAAATCTAGCTCTGTCCCAGCCAGCCCCAGTACACACTGCATTGGTTCTTTTGTAATAACTAGCCAGAGGTTTAACTGTTCCTAACTTTGAGCGCTTTACCTGCAACTTTGTCATAAAACTAAGGGGTCACGTGATTTTGTAAGCTATAACTAATAAGCTATATTGTATAAGAATGTTTAGTCAAATTCTAAATAGAAACATGTAGAGGTAAAATAACTAGCTTGCGTTACTGCTTAAGGGAGCCCTGCAAAATATAAGATACATTGTGTATTGGTTCTGTGTGAAAGAGGCTTATTGCTAAATCATGTTTGTTATTATGGCTTAATCGGAATTTTCACAGGTTAAATTAAGACACAAAACTTTACATTTCATGCTTTTTAGGGAGAGAGAGAGAAATTTTAGATCCAGATAAAGAGCAGCAGATTTGCACTAGGAGACAGAAACAAGCTGCACGGTCAGCTCAGATGCTGTATGTACTTCAGCAACAGGTAGGAACCAGCATTTTAAACTGGGATGTGTACTAGCTAGTTTATTGTGATGAATTTGACAGAAATGAACTGAAACGAGAGAAATTCGATTGGGTTATCTCTGAACTTCCATGGCATTCTAGTGTAGATCTGAATGGTGTGACTAATTTCTCTTTCATCACTGTTGGAAAATTTGGACTTTCATTCAGATGTTACAGTGAAGATTAATTGTTCATTTTGAGACATGGAGCTAATTCTGACTGATGTTCCCTCTCCCCCTCCTTTCTTGATAAACAGGTAAAAGAAATTCAGGATGACTTAGAGAAACTGGGTCCTCATAAAATCAAACATACTAAAAAGGTAAGATGGAATTATCCTTCAGGCTGTGAGTAACTTATTGACAGGAAGTTTTCTAGCTAATTGAGTTTGATGGTCTAGAGTACACCCAGGCCCTCTCCAGAAGGGAGATTTTCTTTGTATCTTGCACCTTTCATCTCATTCTCACAGAAGTATGTCTCACTTGGTCCAATGTTGCCTTTGATGCTTCCCTCTTTTCCTCAGTTCTTACCTATCTACAGTAAACTGGAGAGGAAGGCTGTTGGCCTTCTGCTTTTATGTGGCTTCTAGTGCCTTCTTCATTCAACTTCCTTTTCTGAAATAACACCATGTCCTACTCTTGACTACTTTTTAACTTCCTGTTGGTGTCACTCAGTCTTATCCGCCTCCTTTCTGATTTTCTTCTCTGCCCAGCATCTTTCAGAAAGATAGTACTGAGATCATGCCTACTGTTTGGCGAATATTGTCCCGCTGTTCTCTTGTGCTTTCCATCACTTGTATTTTTTTTGTGTAACAAAAAGTGGAGGATGGAGAATGTTCTGTGTTTGTGGAATTTTTGCACGTTAGAGTCAAGCTCATGACTACAGTACTCTGTTGGCATAGGTAGTAGAAACATCAGAATATGTTATAACCAGGCTATTTTATTTGAAGCTACTATGATACTTGGTAGGAGTACTGTTGTGTAGTACCCTTAGTAGATTACTTAAATGCCTGTTTTGTGTCACAAATGGCCTCATATCTGTCAGAATTATCCCAGCCCTGAGAAAGTTTCTTCATGAAATTTTGGCAATGATTCTTTTAATAGTATCAGTATTAATAGGAACTATAGCTATTAAAACATTTATTTTTCGCTTTTCCAGTCTCGAGCAGTATCCAGATTGGCGGCAGCACACAGAGGAGCTGTACGAGCCTTGCAGGCATTTGCCAATCAGTTTACAGATCAAACAGAGCAGCAGATTCCTACCCACTACAAAAAACTGGGCAGTCTCATTCGACAGCTGTCTCTCTGTTCTGCCAAACTAGAAGTGGATTCTTCCATTTCTGACATTATCGTAGATATTTTAATGCAAGTTGAGGTAAGAAAAAACATTTTGGTTTTGCTAAGGCAGAAAAGATGTAGCGAAATACGAGGCTGCAAACTGTATTGTGTGTTCACGAAATGGCAGAACATCTTAGTGTTGGTTTGTTTGGGGTTTTTTTAAAGGCTGTATTTTCTAATGCAGAAATATGTTTCTAATGTTCCTAAATAATGGTGGTCTACAATAGAGTTGCATCCTAAACACAGAAGCTGCCTGCTGCTGTTCTTGTTGGTGTTCTTCTTGTCTTTACTGGCTCGCCTGGTAGGATGAGGACGGGTAGTGATGGTAGTAACAAAGCACCAGTTTCCAATTCATTTGCCATTTTCAGGACTGAAATAATTGCATTTTATACATTGGTGTAAGTTATGCGTTTATTGTTTTGTGGTGCATGCTTTAGTCATCAGGATTAGTGATGAACATCTGAGCCTCAGACATGGCTGCAGAATTGTGCAGGCAGAAGATAAAGTTGTAGCTACAAGAGTTGCTTAAGCTCTATGCCGTTCAAATGGCTTTAATTAGTGCTATCTGATGTCTTAAAGCATGTTTTTGGTATAACAGAAAGTTCCGATTCATGTTTCCTGCTGCGGTTCCTACCTACAAGATTATTTTTTTTAAGTAAGAACTTATGTAACCTGAACTATTATGAAACCAGTGTTTAATTAATTTGAATAAAAGCAACTGATAGAATAGCCATAAGATATTTTGTCTTCCTTAAAATACTGTTCTAAGAGCTGTGTTTTTATTTTTACTGTTCTGAACAGCTTATGAGAACAGTAACAGTGCTAACTGCCTGGGAACAGGAAAGGAGGCAGAATTGTTTTAAGTTTGGACTTAGCATTGGAAGAAGTGTCTATCTGTCTTACCATAGCCATGTGGGCAGTTTTTTATTTTTTTGTCTGTAGCTTTTGTGTCCGTTTCTTTTTGAGCATGTTGTAAGCCCGTGATTTGCTGGAGTCAGTTGTAAATGTAAAAATGCAAGCCTTCTCTGTAAGATTTAAGTTAGTAATATGAAAAAGCTTCTGCATGAACAAGGTATCGGGAATAATCACTACCACAAAAAACAAAACCACACCAAAAAAGTTCCAACTGCTTAGAATCTATTGAATTTGCTTCTCATTATTACATCAGGCTTACTGAGAGAGTAATTAAAATTCTAAATATTTGGTTCAGGATCTGGATTCACTGCTGGAAAAGAAACAAACACCCCAAAAAGTGAAGAAATGTATTTCAGCATCTCAGGGCAAACCTCCAAGGAACACTGAGACGTTTCCAGCCAGAAAGCAACTTGTATCTCCAAAAGGAGCAAACAAACCTCTCGTCTTAAAGGGACAGCATGGGCAAGAACCTAGAAAACCTCCAGCTGCCAGGAGTCTCCTGACTGGTTTGTATTTTGAATTATTAAATCCATTTTTATCAGTTAACTTACCACCTGCAGTTGAATTTTGTGGTATGTTACCTGTTGTTGGGTAGAAGTGTATAACAGCTCATATCACAGAATCACAGAATGGTAGGGGCTGGGAGGTCCCTCTGGAGATCATCTAGTCCAACCCCCCTGCTAAAGCAGGTGCCCCCAGCGCAGGGTGCACAGGAACGCGTCCAGGTGGGATTGAATCTCTCCAGAGAAGGAGACTCCACAGCCTCCCTGGGAAGCCTGTGCCAGGGCTCTGTTACTCTCACAGTAAAGAAGTTCCTCCTCATGTTCGTGTGTAGCTATCAGCTTCACATAGCCTTATTGTGATGCATTTTTTTCAGCTGTTCCCCTGAGATGATAGACCTGCAGGTTTATATACCTCTATAACTGTATTATTTTTATCATCATGTTCTTCCTATTTTTGTCCATTTCTCTTACTATAGGGCTACACCTGGATTATTTTTCTGCAGGGTACACGTAAATGTCAGTTTACGAGTTGACGTTAATGGTGCATACAGACTATTTCCAAAAATCTACCTAGATAATACCGTATAAATATATTATTTTGGATTGCAAAATTGCTAACTGCTAGCAAATCTCCAACAAAGCTATCGTTGTTTTAACTGTTTACAGTGAAGAGATGTACTGAAGCCTTGGCTCAGAACTTCCTTGGTTTGTGCAGTTTCTTTACTTTTCAGAGGGACAGCTGTGTTTTATTCTTGCCAGTTCATTAAGGTTACTGTCTTCTGCACAGTAATCACAGTTTCAGTACCTAGAGACACGTTAACTGACAGTTAAGCTGAAGACTTTGTGTTTTTTTCACTACTGGTTTGCTGTGCAGCCTTTGGGAATTGGTTTACTTTATTGTTCTTTTATTTCATATATGAAAGGAAATGGTCTTCATTCTTTCTCAAGGTGTTGTGAAATAAATTTACCACCTGAAGTATTTTGACACCTCATGAAATCCATTATAGCTTATTACATTATTATATAACCTGTATTAACTGGTTTTCTTCTTTGAGGTGTCTTTCTCATACCGCATACTGTTTTTTACTAGAATAGTAAGTGTGCCTTTCTACCTCTAGGTAAGGACAAGAAGAATTCTGAGATGAATTCATCTTTGTCAGTCCAGAGAGACAGTCTATTGACAAGCATCTAATGGTTTCCACGTGTCTTGCTGCCTAAAAAAAGAATCTTTTGTTATCACTGCCTAGACCTCATATGACAACTACTGCCAAAAGGCTTTCCCATGATTTTCATACATATGTGTATTTTCAGATATCTTTATACATATAAATATATATATATGCACACAACCCCCTAAATCTCCATTTCATTGAAACAGTGCAAGAAAGACAATTTAGTTAATAGTTGTCAGGTAATACCAGATTTTTGTTTTCTTTATTGTTTTATTTTTTTAAATTATGGTAGAGCTTAAAAGTTCATGATCAGGTATACCCGGCATAACAGAAGTATCAAGTGTAGAAATAAAGATGATCCTTGCCCCTTTCAACTTACAGTTGAAAGTTTATTTATTATTTCTGATACAGATAAACATTGACATGTTGCAAATATTTCAGCAGTTCAGAAGGCAAACAGTTGTGCTCATATATTGCACAATAAATTCCAAGAAGTTAATGACCCACCTACTCCAGAGAGAAATGCCACTTTACAGGGAAGCATAGATGCATTGGTGGGAAAAAAAGATCTCATCCTTGAAAGCGGCCATTTGAAGAAAAAAGGTGTGTTATTACCTGCAAAATCACAGGTACGGATGTGAGAAAAGAATTTATGCTTTCTTCTACTTGTCCTCTGAGATTTGTTATATAACGTAAGACACCCTCAAGCTTTGCACTTCCTCACAATGTTTTTATTCTGAGCTAGGAGGCATAGGGGGATAGACTGTGTCATCTGCCTACATTATTTCTAGTGGTTATGACTATTATATCAAATGTGTTTTGAAAGTAGTGTTGTTCCGTGGAACCTCATGGTACAACTAGAACCAGCGAATAACAGAATTAGCAAGAAAAACTTCCACTGAAACTAGTTTCATGTTTGAAATTAAAGCTGAAATATTTTCCTCTTACTGGTCATCCTCTGTCACGAAAAATGCACTCGGCAGTAACGTTGTGCTAATGCTAATGTTAGGAGGAGAATATAAGTTATGCAGATTTACTGCACTGGTTACAGAAATTATAAAACTTCACAATAGAAGTTCTGGTTTCTGGTAAGTTCTTCTTGCAACCAGCAGGAGGCTTCTGTAATGCAAACAAATGAGTTCTTTAAAGAGTATTTTAAAGTGCTAAATTTTGCAAGTAGTTGGGGTTTTTTATTAATTTTTTTCCCTTTCCTCAGAGTATCACCTTCAGCTTGAAAAATCAGATCTAATACAGTAACAGATGTATGCATATGTAACGTTTACTGCTTCCCATATCTATCTATCTATCAGTGAGGGTTGTGAGCAGGAAGGTTAAGAATTTCAATAACTCATACTGAGGGGAGTAGTCTAAGTGTCCTTGTAGCAAATACAAAAAATGGCAATATTATGGTTTGATGGCTGAATAAAATGTTACCTTGGAAACCTATTTGGATTTATTAAGAGTTAACATAGAGCCTAATTCTGAAAATTTAAAAATAAGTTTTTCCGCATAAAGAGCAACATTGGAAAAATTGGAACTGTTTGCAAAAATAATAGTTGCAGGATTAAGCATATGTACTCTTCAGGCACAGTTGTACTTCCCTTCAGATCAGTTGCAAAACCTCCACATGTCGACTGTGCAACAAAGCCAGCGGGTGTGACTTCAAGACAAATTCTGAAGCAGAGTGCAAAATACTTTAAAAATTCAACAACTGGAATATATGTTTTTAATATGATTGTGTTAATTTTAAGGGAGTGCCGAAATCTCTAAAATCAAGACAGGTACAGCTTCAAGGAAAGCATGCCCGATTTCAAGAGTCAACTATAGCTTTCCAGCTAAAGGAGAAGAAACGACTTGTTAAGGAGAGCAGATTACCCTGCGTGCCTCCAAACCCAACATCTCCACCTGTTTCACCTAAGCGGTATGTTCACAGTCTAGTGGAACCTGTCTTTACCCTGCTTCCCTGTGGAGATGCTGCTGTATCTGTACTAGTAAATAGGATGGATTTGGCTTGGCTATCAGACCACGAAGGCAAGTGGCACAGCACAGCTCACTACTGGACAGTTGTAGTCTTTTCCCAGTCGGCACAAAGTGGCCTCATTTGTACAGCCTGGGAAGTGCCATTGCTTTATGTTTTTTTCCTGGGTCAGTTCCAAGTATTGTCTGGAAGTCACAGGCCAAACTGCCAGGCAGGGCATTGACAAAACACACAGTATGCAGAATGGATATTCACACTGCATTAAGAAGGTAAATATTATCTCCCTGTTCCAGAGGGACAAGGTATCTGTCTTTGTCCTAGCCAGTAACAGAGTGCAGGTTTGTTTATTTTAAACTATATGCAGCATCCTGTAGACCAAGGCTCCCCATATTTAGTTTGCTTTGGGACCTGGTTTGTGGCAGTTGAAGCAGGAGATGGCAACTGCTGATCCAGCTGCTGGATCTGTAGTAGGTAGTGTGCATGGTAATACAAGGAGCTCGTCTCTCTGGGCAGTATTTGTGGATAGCCATATTGCCTGTCTGCCAGTAGCAGAAACATAATTGAAGATCCCTGGTTCTCAAAAGAATTTCCTGGCTTATATGGTCTTAAAGTCAGTATTAATTTTCTCTCCAAAGTTTTTTGCAAATTTTCTGAACTAATACTCAGAATCACATGATTTCATTCTTCAGTTGTTAGAATGTGCATTTTGCAACCCTCTATATTACTGTTTTATTTTTGAAGACTAGCATGGCTTGAAGCACAAAGTTCAAGAACAGCGAAGGTTCTGATTGACCTTAGCAGAGCAGAAATACAAACAGTACAGAAGTTAATTACTTTGAAGAGCTAATAAATGGTGTCAGATCTGATGCGGTCTTCTCCCCGCTCCCACCAGTCCCCCCAAAAATACATTTATGTGTTGGGGTTTTTAAAATTATTGTTGTCATACAAAGTTTCAGAATGGCATTGTCATTTGTTCTTTTTTGTGTAGGTCACAAAGTGCTTCTCCAACCCAGTATGCAGACAAAGTTGAGAAGGCAGTATGGGAGCGCTTAGAACCTCTGTTGGATAGGACACAGGTAGTATGGTCAAGCTTATGCCACTGTTTGAAGGATGCCTTTAGAGCTGTAAAACATTTATAAAGGGGCAACACACAGTTTCTTTTCAATTTAATGCAAGTCATATTTATGTAGACAACACAGTTTTGGACATTGGGAGAGTGTATTTCCATTTCGGTATGTGAGTCTTGAATTATTGTAATGAAGTTTGGCAAAGCTGCATTAAATTTCTTTTAGTTAGCTTCTTGTCAAGTAAATGCATTTTTAAGTTGTTTTGGAATGGTCATTAGAGTTCCATGCTGAACATGACTGGACTTGGTAAGATTATTTTAATAATTCTTATTTTAATAAGTCTTACGATGACTTATAATGACTTCATGACTAAATAAAATTGGACTAGTGATATTAATTGCTAATAATACAGAAAGCTTGATTATCATGAGAGGATTTACATTTTATTTAGAAGATTTATCTCTCCTTGGGAAAAAACCTGTCATTTGAAGGATTCTTTGTTTATAAACCACCTTTTAACTCATGCAGCTGAGAAGGTATATTCTATCAGTCTATCACAGGGTAAAGCTGTTGGACATTTAAGATGAATGTTTATCTTTGCCATATAGAAGAATGCATCAGGAAAAGTAGTACTGATTTCCCAAACTTAGCAATTTCAATTTACCTAAGCCACATCTTTAAAACAGTGTCATTGTACAGGCATGAGTGCTTTCTGAAGTATTGTTTTGTAACCATGTACAACATGAAACAATGAGTAAGCTCTTTCTAACATAATCTCTTTTGTATATTTTTTGCTTGATGTGACCTTGAATGCCTAAAGTTGATTAGGGGGAAGAATGCTTTAAAATAAAATAATACAGGTAAGTGAATAGATACCATACTGTGGCTAATTGGTAAAATTGGACACAACTGAAACCTATGGCTGTGGCCTGGATCCTGTATATTTACTCATTACTACCTGGAGCTGCTATGAGACTGTTCCTGTATGATAAGTTAAATGTGTGTGTAGTGTTTTGTAAGATGAGAGCCTTCACTTTACTTTCTTGAATTCCTGGATGATCTCTGAACCTCCGACAGTTTTGTCTTTAGTTTGGGAACAGAGTTGTGCAGCAAGCTTTTTCCACGTTCATTGGTATTATTGGTAGGAACACACTAAGTTGTTTTTATTGATTTGGCTTATTGTGTGGGTAGAAGGAAAACAGGAATTTATTTGGATTTTCATTGAAGGGAAAAGTTGAAATGACAATTGGATTATTTCCGTGAGCTGCTGTAAGAAATGTTTTATTTCCAAGCATTCTTTCCCCCTGGTTGTTTTGAGGGGTTTTTTTTTAATTTCTTTCTTGCATTAACTGTGTGGTGTTTTGTTGTGCTTTTATTTTTTTTTAAATATCAGGTTGCAGAAAATGCAGATATTCTGAGTGAAAAGCTAATGGAT
This sequence comes from Steatornis caripensis, assembly GCA_013398225.1. NCBI lineage: Eukaryota > Metazoa > Chordata > Aves > Caprimulgiformes > Steatornithidae > Steatornis > Steatornis caripensis. Next base: position 223,245 of record VZSC01005425.1, on the reverse strand, counting down.
GATCTTTTGGAAGATACAGCTCAGGAGCTGTGGAGTATGGAGCAGCATGAGAGACTCCAGACCAAGGCTCTGCCTGTGGCTGACATTCATAGTTTGGAGTCAATGTTGCAAAGAATGGAAGAAATTGAAGTAAGATTTTCTCTCTTGGTTGGTCTCATTAGTGCCAATTACTTGTTCACTGTCCATAAATTGTAATATCTGTAAGTATTGACATTCTTAAATGAAGCAAGGTCTGACTGGATCAGTGTATGACATGAAAGACTTGGAAGGAGTTCGCGCTTCCAGCAAAACATAGCGTAAGAATAGAAGAGTGTTTGCCCTAATGGTTTTACTAATAACTTCAGAGTGGGTAGGCCTGAGTTTCTTCAGGACCTTGTTGCTTAGATCATCATACGTGAATGGGAGAATCAGTATGGCGATTATGTTGATTGTCTCACAGATTGGAAAGTATTTGAATATTTATGAATTTAAATTTTTTTTTTTTTCATTTTTTTGTGATGCAAGATCCTAGTATTCTAGTAGCATGAGCATCTCAAGGAAATACGTTCTGGCAATCCAAAACATTTTACAGGGCAACATGGGGAAGTCAGACAAATACCTGGTTATCTGTGCCCTTATTTATCCATCTTTCTATGTAAATGTTCAAGAGGTTGACTTGAACTTTCTAATATATTGCTTTCTTAAAAAATTTTCTTTGATCAGCTTTTCCATAGCTTTTTGGTCCCATTTCAACATTCAAGTTTCATTCAACATTTCAAGTCCCATTTCAACATTCATTTCAGTGAAATTTATTGTAACTTAGAACTATGGAGTTTAGTGCAATTTACTTCTAGAGATCTATTTAGAAGTTGGAAGCGTTAAGCTTTCATTGTGCAGTGTCCTTATCCATATGAGGTACTTAAGCATACATTTGAATTCACTGTTGCTAAGGCAGGAACAACGTGAGGGCCCTTCAGTCGTTTGGATAACTCCTGTTTATCTGAAATGGGAGGAGTTGCCATAGTACATGGAGTTGAGTCTTCAAGAATGGCATTTTGAACAAGATTATTATCTGTGATTTCACCACCCTACTCCTTTTCTGTGTTGTGTTAACTGGGCAAAATAAGCCTACTTTGACCAAGGACAATCATGACCTGCTTCCCTGTTAGGTGACAACTAGTACAGCTGAAGTGCTTAGTATGTGTTGATTGATTAATTTTGTATGTTCAAAACCAGAAATACCAGGAGGCTGTACGCAGGAGATTCACCCAAATTGTGTACAGTGATTCGGAGTTCTGGACCCAGGATTACCAAATGGGTAAGTGTCTTTTTAATGCAACTTGTTTTTCCTGTAATCTATATCTTTGAATTCAGATGTTTTGCAATCAAAATAATTGGATTATGTGTGATCAAATACCACCATCCAGACACTTTTTTTACTATAGGTGCTCCTTTCAGAGGACTGTTTCTAAAATACAGTTCTAAAATCGATATTTTAAAGAGGAAAGACCTTTTCTGAGAACAGGCTGTCATTTTCTACTTGCCTCTATTGAGGCTGCATTTGGATGGAAAGCACTGCTAGCGCAACTTAGCTGAAGGGTAGGAATTTTCAGCACATAATTCCTCTGTATGAAGGACTTCCCCTTAAAAGAAGCAAAGAAATCTTTGTGAGGACTTACCTGTAGTAGCTATAGCTTTTCTCTTCCAAAGAAACAATTTTAAATGTTATTCTCTTCCTTCTAGAACAACAAATTGCACCAATAGCTAAAAGACCTACATCTCCTCATCCAATTCAGATAACCAAATCAATCGGATGCACAGAGCCAGGAATGGATATTTTATTTGAAAAACTTTTTGATGGCAAGTAAGTAGAATATTCGGCCCTACACTAAAATGTGCTTATGAGCTGTGTGTCTTCACTATAGTGTTTTCATTACAGTAAATTATGGTTACTATTTGAAGAGTTTCTCTGATCCTTCAAAAAGATACTTGAAAATCTAGTTCTGGCTTAATGACTATTTTATATTTCTAGTGATACTGATGAAAACAAAGAAGCAGAGGATAAATTGCAGATTGGAAATGACAGTCTGCAGCTCTTGACTCGGAATTCTCTACAGAAAGAGAGCTGTGTGTGTGTCTCCGTACCAAAGCATATGCTCCAGAGCATCTTGGATTATAACGGCAGATACAAGCATCACTTAAAGCTTATTTCCCATGAGGCAGTAGGCAGTTTCAATCCGTGGCAGATTGCTGAGAGGTATATGAACTATCCTTGTGTTTTTGAAGTGAATGTATGGGCTGATGAACAGGTTTTTCTGTCCTTATTGAGGAAAGGAGTGGGGAGGGGGCCATTTAAATTCCAAATTGAAAGCCAGAAGCAGTTGGCTATTGGACTGTTTCTCTACTGGTACTTGGCGTTCATGGATTTTTTTAAGGTAGTTGGGTAAAACAAAAGTACGTGGGAGCAGAACGTTCTGGAGGAGTGACTATTTTTCACATCTTTCTATGGTGTTACCACAAAAACAATATGTGAAATATAGGGTAACTTAAATTATTTTCAGAAGACTATCATCAATAGGTAAATTGAAGGAAAACAAAAGTAACTGGTGGTTTTGGGTTTTTTTTTGTGTGAAAAAGAAATAAAGCACTGTAAATAACTGTGCAAATTTTAGTCTTTGTGGTGAGGGATTATGAAGTTGATATTTCATTGGAACAACAGTACATATTTAGAAAGGGACCACTGACCTTAGCGTAGATTTCAATGCTTCCTCTTCCACAAGTCTTCACGCTTCCTGGAATTACTGTCAGAAGTGTGACATAGGTGGCTTACCATGCCATAGTACAAATAGAAGAGGTGAAGAAGCAACAAGTAGCAGTCTTTCTGCTATTCACTTTCTGGCAAAGAAAAATTGTTTATCACACTCAGTGTCTGTTAAGCGATGTAAGCTGAAATACGCACCCTTGCATTGATGCTTGAGTAAGTGTTTTGATTGCTCAGTAACAGGTATAGCAACTAAACTATATCACTGGTTATCATTTTCTTGCACTTCTAGTGAGTGATTCCCTACAGTTGCCTAGAAATCGTTTTCAGTATGTATATTTCAGAAATCACCTATTGGTCTTGTAAAGTCCCAGCTCAAAAAAAAATCATGGAAATACAGGCTGAACTTGAACCTTGCTAGTCCTGTTCTTCCAGAACTGAAGAAATACTGGCACAACATCAGGTGCCGTAGAGGGGCCGTTCATTCCCTGCAGAGTTGAAATCAGGCGGCTGTCTTCTGACTATGGGAGGAGAGAAATGAAAGAAGAAAACTCTGGAGTATTAAGAAAGAATTACAAAATTGAACTTCAGTGGTTGTAGATGGAGTGGTTTGCCATAATTGTCTGTATTGGCAGTTTGGACATCAGGCTTATTTGCCAAGAGTTTTTAAACTTCTGCATACATTTTTAACATAGTAGCGTTGAAATCAGTGATACAGCTCATTTGAGTAGCATTTGGCATCTGCATCAGTGTTCCCAGGAACAGGTCCTGCAATACTTGTGATGACTTGCGTCCGTGAAGTTAATCACGTGTGTTGATGGTTTGCCCAACCGTGGATAATTAGGCAAATGTTTTAATAACTGTATTTGAATCTACTGAACAAAACTACTGAAATATGCCTTGTTAGTTCTCGGTACTGTCATTCTGCCTTCTGAACTGTACTCCTTTGTATAATTGGTGTGAGGCTGGGTAGTTCAAAGACTGGCACCTTCTTGGGATTGGCGGATGGATTAAACGGCAGTGAATCTGTCCTGACAGCTGAATTCCACTGCTGCCATTTGCCCAATACATGTTGTTACTTGAAATCAAACTACGGATGCAATCTGATATCCAGCATGCTTTGTTGACTTATCTTACCACCAGAGGGCATTAAAAATCTTTTTATATAAAATAGTGTCTCACAATCTTTAAAAGGGGCGCTCCCATACTATGCTCAAAAGGTCTTAGAAAGACTAACTTTCTGATATTTTAGAATATATGCACAACTGAAGAGAAGTTGTCAAGAGGCCAGTAAACAATTGTGTTCTTACACTAAAATAGTTTTCCCTTCTGTAACATCTGCTACGGTCCAGAGATGACTGAAAATTGAAATTTCACTTTTCCTTATTCTTTGTTGCTCTCAGTAAAGCCTGATTCAGTGGCAGCTAAAATCCGTAAGAAACTTCCCATTTACTTCAGTGGCCTTTGCGTGAGCACCATAGCATGTTAACGCTTATTCCTAAAGCAGCATTAGTATCTAAGAGTTTGAAAAAAGGAAGCAACTGAGACCTCTCAACACTTTTAAGCCTGGAGTATGTCTTTTGCTACAAACAGACTGAGGAAAGAATTTCTGATATCTTATACAAGTATATACAACAAGATCTTTGCTTGGGCTAAGCAGTAGAAAGAATGAAAAACATGAGTATTTGCCTTTTAAAGTCAGAGCATTGATATCAATCGAATGAATGACTGGAATTTGAAATCTGACTTTCTGAACCTTTGCCTTTTCTTTATTTCCCTCCCTCTCCCTCAGTCTTTCAGAGCAACTAGCAGAAGAAGCCCTGTGTGATGTGGCAGCAGAGCTGCAGGATGTTTGTGAGGATTATGCAGAAGCTGTGTTCACATCAGAGTTTTTGCAGCCAGCGCAGTAAATTCTTTCAAATCTGCCCGATTATCAAATGGAACGTCAGCCTCAGTCTAACAGTCTGAGCAGATGATCTCATTTTTCATGGTTTTTTTAAGTCTGTGAGATTCTGTTCACCAAATGAATTAAGTCCGTCAAGGATTTTTATAAACCATTACCATAATGTTTTCCTTTTCAGACTTGATTATACTGCGTTTATCAGGACTTTTGTTTAGCCAGTGTTTCAGTAGCATGAAGCAAACTGTAACAGGTAAAGTTTATATATTTTTATAGGAATACCAATCCATTTGTGTATCGGTATTACTTAATTCATTTTTATGGGTGATCTTCTTACTAGAATAAAATACTGGGAGGAGGACTGGGCTCAAGCAGTGTCATGGATTAGCTGTACTGTGCCTCAATTTTCTGCTTTAAAATTGAGAGACTCTGACGTACCTACCTCATAAGGGAGCTATGGATTTCAGTTTATTCTTCTCGCTAAAATGCATTGAATATATCTGATCGTTGTGTCAGGAGAATGAAGCGTTACTCATATTTCTAAAGGCAAGATGGAACAATCCAGAGTAAAAGCTGTCAGGCTTGGTGTTTAGGGCTTTCAGTATCATGTAAGAAAGATGTTGTCTGACCACCATGCTTAGCATATATACTAGGATTAGTTCTTTTGAGGATGTGGGTATCGAAAGGAAGGGTTCTCATGACACAGCATTAAGTAGATGTAAACATTTACATTGTCTGTACTCATAGGTCAACAACCTGCTTGGACTCTTGCAATCAACTTCTGAATGTAGTACATCTTCTGTTGGTTTCTGAATATCACCAGTATATTGTGCACAGACAAATTAGACCTTTCAATAGAAGCAACGATGGAGATTTTCTTCCTTTTTTTCTTAAACTAGTCTAAAATATAATTTTATCAGCATTTAGTGATCCGGCCCCACATTCCTCACTCTTAAGAATCCCGTTGAGAGCAAGAACAACAAAATAGATGAATAATTGTAATTTCTGCAATATTGAATTGTTCGTTTCAAGGAATCAATGTACTAGTTTGGGTTATGTCTGGAGCGAGCACTAAGTAATTATTTATGGTAGTATTCTGGGGAAATGCAAATTCAGCCCTTGAGGTAACCCAAAAACCAATATGATAGTCTGTTTCCTTTGACAAATTTCTTCTCTCCAATAGTGTTCAACCTCTAACAGAATAATTCTTAAGCTTTTGTCCTGGTTTGAGCAACCTGCAACCTGTGGACACGAATCACAACACCTAGGATCATTTTTATTTTCTCTAATTAGAACATAACATTTTAAAAATAATTTTGTTTGTATAGAAACCTAGTTTATTGTTTGGTTTGTCTTGAAATTGACACCAAGTACAATGATGTAAATGTTACTGCTGATGTGTGGCTTTGCTGGTGTGATTTCTGTAATTTCAAACACTGTCTTTTTTATTTCTAAGATTATAGAGAGAAGCCTGTTTTTAAGTCCAAAGGATTAAAGCCATAGTGTCTCTATGTATGTGTATATATGCTTGTAAAAGTATTTTCAATATATTTTATTTTTTTAAAAAACAACACTTGCTTCTTAGAACTGAACATAGTTTTAGTTTAAGATAACTTCAATCTGAAGCCATTTGGAACGGCCAGCACCCAACACGCAAGGAAGTACCTGGCAACATTACCAGAGTCAGGCTACCATATGCCTAGAAGTAACGTGGTCATCTGTCAAGGTAAACATACTTTGTCTTAAATCCCATGGTGCTGTGAGTGGTATCCTTGGATTGTTGATGCCAAAGTGAACTTTTATTCTGGATGAGAATTTTGTGGCATTTGGGTGCCTTCTTGGAGCAGAAATGTGTGGAGAGTGAAGGCTTTAGGTAGGATCCCTGCCTTCCCGCTCTTCGGCCTTTCCCAAGGAACTTCACTAAAGGGTTTTGTGATGCATTATTTAAACGTGCAAGCTAGACAGTTACGAAATTTCTACCCTGAAAAATTCTGTAATTTTAGGGCTTCATCTTAAAGTGACTCTGCATGTCATTGTTCCTAAGGGAAAAATCAGCATCAAGCTGGATAAACATTTATGCATGTGCATAATTCTTGTTGCAGTATGTTGATAGAGACTATATGTGGGGCTGAAATGCGCAACCGTAACACCACTGCGATTGCTAACTGTGCATCTAATGAGCCATGTTAACTGGCCATGCGCTTATTTAAAGCACTGCCATGCATTTGAGTCCATGCTTCTTTAAAGCTAAGCCATGGGGGAGTACCAGAAGCAGTTTCAGATTTTCAAAGTACTTTAATGGTATAGATAGTGAAGAATACCGTTCCTTGGAGGCTGCGCTGTTTCTCATTGCTGAAAATCTTTAGGAACAGGTTAGATAAACAAAACACTATTCTACCTGGTATTTTCTAGTCCACTCTTGTGAGACCTCACCTGGAGTATTGGGTCCAGCTCTGGAGCCCTCAGCACACGAAAGACATGGACCTGTTGGAGTGGTGCCAGAGGAGGGCCACAAAACTGATCAGAGGACTGGAACACCTCTCCTATGAGGAAAGGCTGAGAGAGCTGGGGTTGTTCAGCCTGGCAGAGAGAAGGCTCCAGGGAGACCCCATTGCAGCCTTTCAGTACTGAAAGGGGCCCATGAGAAAGATGGGGACAAACATTTTAGTAGGGCCTGTAGCGATAGGACAAGGGGTAATGGTTTTAAACTAAAAGAGGGTAGATTTAGACTAGATAGAAGGAAGAAATTTTTTACAATGAGAGTGGTGAAACAATTGAACAGGTTGCCCAGAGAGGTGGTCCCTGGAATGGTGCCCCATCCCTGGAAACTTCCAAGGTCAGCTTGGATGGGGCTCTGAGCAACCTGATCTAGTTGAAGATGTCCCTGCACGCTGTGGGAAGGTTGGTCTGGATGACGTTTAAAGGCTTCTTCCCGCTCAAACTATTCTGTGATTCTGTATTTCTATATGTTTGTGACAACCCTCCATTCTGTCCTCTAACAAGTATTGCAGAGAATCCACTTCCATGGATCTGGACTAGATTTCATTGTCAGATCTTTGCAGGCTTGGTTTTTTTTTTCTTGATTCTTTATGTGCAAGTTTCTTCAGTGTCAGAGCTCTGAGAGGGATGAAGCAAAAACAGGATGAAAGAATTCAGTGGTTCTATAGACACGTGGACGACTCCAACAACTATAAATTGCTGCAGTCATATATAGCTAAAGTAGAATCAAAGCTTTCAAAGTGGTTTGGAGTGATTTAGGTGATGGCTGGTAGAAGCACAGCAGAGCAGTTTGGTGCAAGGGCAGTGCCGCATCCTGGGTGCGCCAATAGGCATTAATTGCCCCAGCCAGCCTGCCTGGATCTCTGCCTGTGGCCAAGAGCCCCCCTTGTAGTCCCTGGTCCTTGCCGAAGCTGTGCCACAGGTACAGGTGTGCCCCCCCCCCCCCC
>VZSC01005425.1:194415-215036 GCA_013398225.1 Steatornis caripensis | reverse complement strand
GCCCTCTGCTCATCCAGATGTTCTTGACCTTGGCTCGAACTCATCGCCTTGCGCGGTCTGGTGATGCCTGGGCTGTCCCTGGGACCTGTGACTCACCATCCTGCCTTGCTCAGGTGCTGTGGGACCACGTCCTGCAGATGCAGTCACTGCCCAACCTGCACCGTGGGTCCCCTAGGCTCCTGGCCCCTCCTCCTCCCTGACAGGTAACTCGGTGTGCAGGGAGCAGTGAAGCAAGGGGGTGAGGGGCGACTCTGGAAATCCTCTGTGAGGACCCTGAAGACAGCACTGTGCATTTGTACTCTACGAGCAGCTCCTGCACCTCCTGAAAACATGCAATCTACTCTGTAAATATTTAACTGTAGAAATTAAATCGACATGCTTCTGGGAGTGAGGTAGTTAAGGGCAACAGTGTTTGCTCTACCAGTGCTTTGGAGAGCTACTTCTTTCTACTAATGCTGGACTAATTCAACTTCCATTAATGTCAGTGTAAGAGCATAACTGAACTTCTTCCTACTCTCTGGCTTGCTTTGTCTCTGGGTCACTCCTGGAGGCGAACTTTCTGCACATCCTGCTTCTCTACAGAATGCTTTCCTTCCACCAGGAAAAAGAGGCGGGGTTTTTGGGTTTGAGGGGTTTTTTTGAGAACTGATTCACCACCAATAGGAAAAGGGGCCTTGTTCATGATGTACATGTCAGTCAGTTATCAGCCAAATAGACGATCTGCTTCAGTGTATCTGCTCAAGGTATGTACTGGAAGAACATAATAGTTTTCAAGTATATTTTTCCTCAGAAGACTCCACGTTCTCTCTTGCAGCATGCTTGAAGTACTGGATTGCACTTATGTTTTAGGACGGTAGTCTGGTCTGAGAGAAAAGCAGCAGGTTGAAGGACAGGGGTCCCAACTGGACATTTATCAGCCGTCCTTGTGCGTCGCTTGTGTGTTTGTGCCTGCCTGTTGTCTCTTGCAATGTGTCAGCAGAAGGGCTGCTTCGGCTCACAGCTCCTGGCACACAGGGAAGCGCCCAACCGCTGGAGCTCCCAACCACTACTACAGTACTAATGTGGAACAGAGATCCAGCAGGCAGAACCTGCCCTCTGAAACACCTCACCGAGAACAACTGAAATAAATGTGGAACAGGATTTCATTTTAAATTGCAGGTATTACCCTGCACAGAAGGAAATGTATCCCAGTATTCAAAGTTCAGTCCTTACTTTCACTCATTTCATGGAGACAGCATCTTTCTTTACTAGTTGTTTTCTTTATTCTTTTTGCTGTAGGAAGATGTCTCTTTTCATGGAATAAACTCGTTCACTGCTGCTGAGCGGTATTCTTCAAGGACTGATTTTTAACATGCTCACTTTTGGGGTTTAAATGTTCTTTTAAGCAGCCCCCTGATTTGCTAAGATGCTTTTGGACATGCAGAACTTTTAAAGCAATTACATAGGCACGGATGGTAAAAATTGCTGAATTCAGAGCTAATTCATGAGCTACATGAGTTTTCCTTCAATCAGCTTCCTACTGTACCACATAGATGCGTGTAAATCTATCTATAGACTCGAGCTTAAAAAAACACACAGAATATCATCCCACAGTATCGAGGTTGTAGTCAGCGCTTTCCTCTTGCCGCATTTTCCCTCAGCGGAGATTTGTGTTTTCAGTCTAGCTGTGCCAGAGGTACACGTACAGAAGACAGGGTCACCCTGACAAACCAGGGTACGTGCAGCAGGTGATACCTGAGAGGGGCTGTTGCTGCGGCTAGTGGCGCAGGGGGCCGAGATGAAGCAACCTTGTAGTGGCCATGAGAAGGCGAGAGCCTGTGGTTCTGCACAGAAGCAAAGGAGACGGGTGGGTCAGCCTGGTCACAGCCGCACTGACGCTGGTGTTACTGGTCTTGGCCTGCGTGAGAAGGTAACCAGGGTGAAGATGCTGCCCCTTGGCACCATGCGGGGCTGCGTGCTTGCTGTTCCCACCCAGCTCTGTCGCAGGCACTGCTGGAGTACTTCGTGCTTCCTTCTGGGGCTGGGAAAGCTGCCCGAGTGAGACTGGTCCGTGCTCTGAGCTCAGGTTTCTGGAGCAGGCCAGCTCTCTGGAGATGAACACAGGTAGACTTCCTACGGGGCATGCGTGGTGCGCCAGACCCTTAGGTTAGTGGAGAACTGCGGGAGGAAGGGGCAGGAATAAAGAGAGAATAAATTATGGCTGAGTACCTCTCAGTCATGCTCAGTTAGCTGTTTAATATAGGGAGGAATGTTTTCCTAGGACTTAGATAATACAGGTTTGTTTTTTTTTTTTTTAAAGGGTACATTGTGTATACGGAGAATTGAAACCTTTCCTTACGTGTTACGGAAAACTGGTTGTTTCTGGTAACTCTGTTATGCTGATTTCTTTTTCGTACTGTTGTTCATTAGATCTTGATTTACATTGATAGAAAAGATTTACCTCAGGCTATTCAAGATGCCTTTGAATTTTACTCCCTCATTGAAATGAAAGCAGTGCTAATCAGTTATCACTTAGAGCAGTCTGAATTCTCACTCTGTAATGCACTTGTCTGAGCAAGTGGTAGTCACTGAAGTTATCTTGATCGAACCAAATGCAGAGCAAGAGAACAATCAGTTTTGATGTAGTTATGGGCAGAAAATGCTGATTCTTTTGAAATTAAATTGCAATTCTTTTTCTGCTGCCGCCCCCTTTGTCTTCAGGGAAGTTTTGCTCAGCCTTCTAATGAGCAGAACAAACGCTTGAGACATCTTACTTGCATCTGCATGATAGAAATTAAACAATCCCAAATTTCTGCAGGCTTTAACCTCTCTTGAGAATCAGAGTTGCATTTATTTATTGCACTGATTTAATTTTTTATGTTTGGTTATTCCTTTCCTTCTGCGAGTCAAACGTGAGAATAGCAGTGTTACGAAGGTTCGTGTCTGGGGAGTTGGTCTTTAGTTGTTCCAGCGAATTCTTGGTAGGGACAAGCTTCTGCAATTTCAGTTGTAGTAGTGCTCAGCAATTGTCAGGATTTGGCCTGCAGCTTGGGGCAATCTGCAAAGAACCTGGTCTTCATATCATAAAATCTGCAGGCAACTGCATGAAAGCTGTTTCACAGTCAGGGTGTTTTCACCGGAACTTTCATTTGTCTCTGAGGTTTGTAAATGTGGCTGAAATTCAAATGAAAGGTTACGCTCTCTAGAATTGTCTGTTTTCTTTCAGTTGGGAAAAGCAGCTTGTTCTGAGTATGAAACTAAGCAGCACCAGTTAAACTAAAGGTAAGGCAGCTGCTGATGCCTTCCTCCCCAGCCCCCGTCCCTCTGGCTTCTCTCTCCTGCTTCTGCAACCACTCTGAGTATTTAGGCTGAGGAAAAGACGGGTGGAACAGGGTGAGCAGGAAGGAGACAGAGAACAAGTAAACGTCTTTAAAAGGGGAAGAAAGAAAAGAGTGGTTGCTTCTGTAGTCAAGACTTCCAGTCTGGATTTCTAACCACCTCAGGAGCATGTGCTTAGCAATGATTGTATCAGCGGGAGGTGGCACCATCAGTGTTGGTTATTAATAAACCTCTTAACATGCACATGCTGACTTTTTCTTTCTTCTTCCTCTTCCTTTTTTTAACTCACTGTAGCAATTTCTGTCCCTTTTTGAGGTGGCACAGAACAAAAAGTCCACAGTATTAAAGAAACATACATAGCATTGTTCAAATGGACCCAAACGGAGATGTCCAAGGGAGATCAAGCTCGGCTATTCCATATAGACAGCTCCTTAAGCTGGCTCTTCCAGTGTCCTGAAATCTGTCCAGAACAGAACCAGCTGTGTAAAATGAAGGCTGCCCAGAGAACAATACAGCCTATCAAAGAAAAGTCAGCAACTCACACTATTTGTTCCCTTTCTGAAACATCACCCTTTGCTTCTCCAACAGCCCTCGTGAGCTTTGGGTTCTGGGGGTGGGGTGGGAGTGTGCTGCCTCTAAAATATATGCTCTTGAGGTCCAGATACTTTGCTTTTCTGCTTTGTGACAAAGCTGCTGATGGCACGTTTTGTCTCTGAATCCAAGCCTCAATAAACTGTCTTCTAATCTAGATTTCAGTCAGTTCCTACAACCTGAAGAACAGCCTGGAAACATTGGCAGGCTTGGACCTTACCTGCAGGCACAGCTAGAACTCCCTGGGACGAGGGTGAAAGTTAGTGCCATGTTGCGCCTTGTGGGTCTTATTAAGAAGAGGTCCGAGACCAGCATATATGGTCAGGACCAGTCGGAGACCAGCAGAGGCCTGCCACCCAGTCCCAGACAGGGCAGGACTCTGGATCAGTGTCAGTGCTGGGGGGAAGATGCAATGGATTTATTTTGCCTGTGTATGTTTAGTCCTATGGGCAACGTGACACTGACCCTTTAGGCAGTGAGTTGTGCAAAAGCAGAACAAGCAGAAGAGGCAAATCTCTCTCGACTATAACCTTGCCGCTCAGGTCTTCATATAAGGCAGGGCAATGACATCAGCGTAATGCCGAAGAGCAAGTTAGTAACCCACGAACGGAGACACCCTGAAGAGGCCAGTGCATTCAAGAGGGGCTAACTACACAAGTGACTCCCTTGCTTCCTGCTGATGCTTTGCAGCTCCAGATGAGCTGTTTGATACCACAGCTGTTGGTATCTGACGGTGACAATTTAATGCCAGCCTGGCTGTGCCACTCTGAGTTTCTCAGCTGTGGCGGTCACCTAATTATCAAGGGTAGGTCTAACTTCAGTCAAGGCGACGTGAGTGGCATGGCAGGATGGTGTGAAAGTCTCCATCCTGTGGAACAGGATAGCTACAAGTTCAGCTACCCCCTTTCCCTGATCCCTTGGGCTCCTCTGCCTTACATTGCTCGTAGCATGACTGGAGGTGATGCAGGAGCATCATGCATGAGCATGGTTCACACAGGTTTGTCTGTTGTGCAGCTAGCCGTCCACAAGCCTGGCTGGGTGCCATGAGCTGCGGACCTGTGGCAGAGTTTAGCCACAGTGCAAACAGTGTCACTCCCAGAAGCAGGATGAGCAGCTTGCCCTAGCTGAGATGGGTCTGTGCCTGAGAAAGCCAGTGGAAATTGAGACTGGATATGTCTGTGGAAGCAGCTGCTGCACTCCAGAACAGGATTGCTCCATAGATGCTTCTAAAAATCCTGGTATCACAGTCTGTCCCTCTCCCCTTGGCATTTCAGTTAGGAAACAGATGACTAAAAATAGCCTACTGTCTAAAGCACCCAGAGAGCTGTGCTGCCTGATTACTCCCTTAGCATTTAATTTTTGTTCTCCTAAATATATCCAGTTGTTGGGTTTCTTCAAATACACAGTCTCTCATTTAGTTAAAAAAGATGGGTTTAGGATCAAGCTGATACTCATCAACAAATCTTCTTGCATTTATCACAGTCCTTCCTCCTGCTGATCTTTCCTAACATTCTGCTCTGCTCTGGACCAGCAATCAGGCTCTGGGAAGAAGGCTTCCTAGCAACGCATTAAGACACTATAAAAATGTTCTAGAGAAAACAGGCTGCCTTTATGAAAAATAGCATTGGGAAATTGATAGGCTTTTCCACGTGGAAAGAATAGGTGCCCTGTGCTTATCCACTGAAGTGGAGACACCACACAATTTTATCACTAATCTTCCTCTTTTTCGAATGGAAAAATCAGAAAGGGATCAATAAAGCAGAGCAAATATCAGTAATATTGGAGATTGGAGAGTCTGGGTTATTCTTTGAAGTGGGTTAGATTGGGGAGGCAGGAGAGTTAAAAATCTGAGCTGCTCCACACTGAAAGAATGAGGTATCTGACCAGAAAGATTATAGTATGAGCAAGCCGTTGTGTAGGCATGGCAGGTTTTAGCTTTTGTTTTGGATCAGTTCATGCTGATTAACTCAGGCTTTTTCTGTGTGTCTGCAGCAATCTAGATAAAAATGGTTCCTTTAGGTCTGCTTGATTCTTCTTTCTTTACCCCTCAATGTGGTGTTTTGTCACTGTCCTGTCCTGATTTTTGAGAGTGGAAAGCCTGACGAACATGACCTGTATTCTAACATTTTGAAAATTAAGACACTGCCCTTCTTTTCCAGCTTCCTTCCCTCCCCATGTCAGAACCTGATTTTAAAGTGTGTTTTCAAATAGGCACTCATATAACTCTGATTAAAGGTACAGATTGCTCTTACGTGTTATTCAGGGTCTACTTTCTCTGAGCAAAGGAGTGCAGGGAAGAGAGAGCTGAGCTGGCAGGAAAAATCAGTATCTGTCAAACTGATAGGGTAGTAGAGTCTCCTGGCCCAAGTTCCAGCCTTTGCCTACTACCATATTCTGTAAATAGAGTAGCTTGGTATATATCTTGTAGTGTGCATCACTGCAAGGTGCAAATTTGCTCTTTGTGATGTAAGCTGAAAGGAGTCGTTTAATGAAGAACCTCTAAGCATGGTGGGCAGAGCTCTGGGAATGTCACCTACATTCCACTTCTGCCTCTGCTCTTTGTACTTTGCTTTCGCTGTCAGCAAAAGGGGGCAGAGGACGAAGGAGAGAGAAATTTAAAAATTGTTCACGTTCTCCATACAGTTCATATTCTCAAGGCAGTCCAGAAGAAAAGTTATTCTCCCAGTAAAATTAGCCAAATCTTTTTGGAGCATAGAATACAGTGGTTTTGAAAACACTTTGCAGAGCTTGAATCTCATCTAGATGTTAATGCCTGAATTGTTGCATCTTGTGTTTTCTCCCTAAGAAAGAGACTGAATTGACTTAGTTCAGTATTTATATCTACCCAGAACATAATATTACGCAGTAATCTTATTGATAAAACAATTTTGGATACTTTGTACAGGCATTTTATGTAAATGGCTGCATTGTTTTGTGCCTGTGTGAACTGCTTCACATCTCTAAATAGAAGAGCTATTCTAGGCAGGTTCTCTCTCTCCCAGCGAAGATTTGGGGAGCATGGAAAACCAATCACCTTCATTTTAATCTTGGTCTGGCTATTAAAGTGAGTACAGTCAGTGAAGGACAGAGATATTAGGACAGGTAAATGTCCCATGGGAGTCTCCCTGGTTGTTTCCTACCTGGAAACAAAGTTCTTCCAAGCCCTAGAAAAACTTCTCAAAGTTCTCTTCAGATGATTATAAGAATCTGTTTTGGTGCGTCTTCTACACGGTAGCTGACATGGAGGCTGTTAGCCTGACACTTCTCAAAAGTTACTGTGGTTCACGTCAGTTCCTTTATGAAACTGCTGAACAGCCGTTAGGATTGCGTGAATTCAGGCTATCAACAGCTTCTCGTTGATCATGCTTTTGTATGCCCAGACTGAATGCAGGTATGGGAAGGATGAAGACTTTTCAGAAAGCTACAATGCAAGTAGATCACTGTCTGGTCTGTGATGATTGTTTTCATGGATGTGCGTCACTGACAGACCCTTGCTCGTATGTGCCTTCAGTATAGGTCGGTTTCTTGAAATAATGCTGATGCGAGGCGTAAGGCCTCTGCATAGGTGGCAGCATCACATTTGGAAATAAGAGCTTAAATTATGCCTTTGTGTATGCCAACTTTGTAGATTTCAGAGATAATTGCACTGGCATAACAGAAAGCAAAGCTTAATGCACATTCGCCCTTGGTGAATAGCAGGGAGAAGACAATTGCTGTTTGTCCATCACTTCCTTGCATGCTGTTGTCGCGATAGCCTTCATGATAAACTGCAAATGGGTTTGTCATACATTTGATAGCTGTGGATAATCGTGCGTTTTCAGCTGCCTGTTAAAACTACGCTTCACTCCCATCGTGTGTCTTTTGTTCTGTTTCCTGCTTCAACTCGTACTGAGTTAACATCCAATTAGGATAGATGGTTTTATCCCGCTGACTACTGACGTGCTCCTTTCCAGAAGTGACTGTGGCAGGAAGTAGCACAGAGCAGGAAACTCACTACTCTTGTTCAGACACATCTCTGCCTTTCGGGCGTTTTCTCCTGAGCCAGTACTGCCACCAGACCCATGAACACATCCACAGCCTTTCTCTGGGATTGCTTTATTTGGTGCCTTGGTGACACTATTGGAAAAGCAATCACATGGTCAGATGTCTTCAACGGGACTTCAAGTGAAACAGCAGAGGCAATGCGGCTCAAGGCCAAGCTTTCCAGCACGCAGCACCGCCGCGTGTAGCTGCGGAAAGGTGAACTACAGTTAGTTTACGTTCAGCTGGCTCTGGGGTGAGAATTGCTGGGAGTTGTGCCTGTTCTCCTTAAGCCTCAAACAAAACCACTTAGCTCACTCTGTTCTCAGGGGTATTTGCTGTGGCTGCTTGAATGAACTGCTTAGCAACACTCTGAGTAAATCATGTATTTATTTTCATGCCTACCAAGTTGGTATTGGCACAGAGCCTGTAAGTTGCTTTAGGACTTGGTTGCATTGCGTTTGCTTGGCTCTTTAATTGCATGCTTCCTTGGGCAAACCTCTTGTTCGCTGCACTTTATTTGGTGGTGTTCTGACACGCTGCAAATAAAACAGCCCCTTGCAGGCTCCCTGCCGGCCTGCTCCCGTGGTTCCCAAAGGATGGGCTGCCACTCAAGACATTTCTTAAGGTGGGCTTCTCCTAATTCTTGGAAGATCTGGAGAAGCTGGCTACTCTACTTTTTTTCCTTGATGGTGTTAAGAGAAACGCTGCTAGTGAGGCTCTTGGAGAGGGAGGAAGCAAGTCTTGCCCTGCAGGTTCCCCAGTTCAGCCCCCCCAGCTGCCTGTAAGCTGCTCGCCAACCGCTGACTTAACAGGCAGTGCGTTGCAGCACTTCAGCCACTGCCCTGACACAGGACTCTGCAAAGGCCAAAGGATTTTTGCTGTTGAAATCCAGAGCGGCCGCTTGCAGTAGCGGCTTGCGCGGGCAGTGCTGCGGCAGTGCCCCCCGGCACCCCGGGCCAGGGCAGCAGTCGGGCACGGCGGGGCGGCGGACCCCGTCCTCGTGCGTCCTCCGGCCACCCCGCGCCCCCGAGGAGCACCGCGACGCCAAGGCAGCCCCGAGCACGGGGCAGGGCGNCGCGGGGTGCCGGCGCGCCGGGAGGGCCCCGCGGGTGAGCACCTGACGCGGCCGGCGACGGCTCGGCTGCGAGCGGGCAGCCCTGAAATGGCGAAAGCTCCGCGCCCAGGTGAGTGCTGAGCCCGCACTGCGGGCGGGGGCAGCCCCGAGGGGAGCGCGGGGCCCTGCGGGGCGAGGAGGAGCGGGGGCAGCCCCCGGGGAAGCGCGGGGCCGTGTGGGGCAAGGCGGGAGCAGCCCTGAGGGGAGCTCGGGGCCCCGGGCGGCGGGAGGGGAGGCTCCAGCGCACTCCCCGCCTACCGGCGGCCTCGCGGGCAGTCCCGGCTCCGTGTCCGCGCGCAGGGCGGACCCCGCCGCCAGCCTGCCGGAACGGTAAATGCGAACTTCTGCGAACGAGACACCGGTGCGTTGGCGCTCCTCGTCTGTTCCGAGCGAGGTCCGCTCTGCCTTCGGCACCCACGTCCGCCGGTGCCGGTGGTCGCGGGAGCGCCGTGCGGCGCTGCAGGGGCAGCGCGGGCGTCTGCCGGTCGCCGCTGCCTGGTCCCCTCCCGTCCCTCCTTCCCGGAGCTGGGCCGTTTGACAGCCAGCCCAGCCTTGAGCCGTGGCCGCGGGGAAGGGTCTCTCCCGGTCCCGGCGGAGCTCCGGGGGTGCCGTCTTGTGGAGCTGTTGCTCGCTGGCGCCCGCTCGGGAAGAAGAGACTGGGACGCAGCGGCCACGGGCTCCGCTGAAGACAAGGGGGGTGTTTGCTGGGTAGGGCTTGCCGGAGGGAAGAGGCAGGTGCGCGCTCTCCTGCGCCTTGCCGGTTCTCATGCTTCACCCTGTCTGAGCAGCTGGGAGGTCGGCGGACAGGGGCTGCGGCCGGAGGGCTTGGGGATGCTCTGCAGCGAAGCCCTGGTGCCCCGTGCCTGGCGGCGGCGGCAGCCCCACAGCAGGTGGCGTGTACGCGGTGCACGATGACCGGTGCCAGCTAGCAGAACAGATGAGAAACCTCGTGCTGTTGCAGACGTAGTTTTCATCTAGGTTGCACGCAGAGCCCGTTGCTTTTGAAGGGGAAGGCCTAACTGTGCTGTGGCTGAATGCCTGCCGGTCTCTGTGTGAAACTTGCCTGGTGTTTGGTGCCAGTTCTTGGCACAGCTTTACAGCAGCGTGGTGGTATTAAAGCTAAACCCAAAGTTTTTGCCCAGCAGTGTTTTATTTTTTTTATTATTCCCCCAAAATATGAATGGATTGGTGGCAGCCCAGAGACATGGTGCTTGGGAACATGAGAGCTTCGATAATTTCAGAAGATGCAAATATAGTATTGAACTAAATGGTTATTTTCTGTCTTTGGAAGATGCAGAAATAATCAAATGGGGAAAAAGTCTCATTGTTTGTAGTCCTTTTAACTTTGATAAAAGCATTGGTTTCAATTTCAGTTGCACTTGAGTCATGTAGCCCGCATACACAGCTTGCTTGTTCAAACCCAGCTTTGCACAGGAATTTCAAAGGATGGTACTTCTCTTGGATGTGATTCCGCTCATTTTGGTAGACGAGATACAACTTTTGAGGCGAGCTTTATGGTGTTGTCACTAGTACTCGTTGTAAAGAAGAGCAACAATCAACCATTCACAGAGGAGCTCTGGCAGAACATACCTGGGTTTGGAGCAGGGGAAATGTGCTACTTTTATGAAGTGAGCCTACTGGGTTTATCAACGTGAGCTGGAATATGCACAAATAGAAATGTTGTGGCTGTTCTGCTTGTATGTACGCTGCCTTGCAACCCCTGCCAGGGCTGCAGCCTTATCACAAACGCAGACTGTCATTCTAGTAGCTGTGAAATCTGCTGCTTGATCACTGCTGAATGACAGGTGTACTGATACAGGGCTTTTGGAGGTGGTCGACTTGACTTGTTTGAGTAGCCAGATCTCACCTAGTGGATTCTAGATCTTAAGCGCTTGGGATAGTCCCTGCGCAGAAATGTTTGGACATTTGCAGGACTGTGGGTTGCAGAACCACGTAGCGGCAACTGCAGATCACTACCTGACATGTCCCTGTTGGGGTGGTGTGGTATCTGCTCTTCATCTCCTACTTCATTTTTTAACAGGCAGCAGTGACTCAAAAATGCCAGATCCTCCTCAGAACGCCAAAATCTCTGCACTGTGAAAGTAGAGTCTTTCAGATGTGATGCAGGCAGCCCACCTACAGTCGTTGCAGGAAAAGGTTAGAGAATATTCATATCTTCTCTGGTTTTGGGGAGTGAGTTTGGAGGAGGTGTGATACTGCTGAGAGGGAGGATGAAGTTAATTTCTGCTGTGGGGAAACTGGCATCTGAAGCATCAAGAAACGGCTCTAAGAGATGTACCACATTTACAGGAAAGCTTGATCTAGGATTAGGAGCCTGAACAGCAGTGTTAAACCTTCACTCTCCTCCATCTCACCAGCAATCCCATAAGGTGCAAGACTGGAAGTGTCACTGGTACCTTAAAATAGGGGCTTAAAGGCCTGCATGGCTTAGTTTCTTGGTTTGTTTCATGTAGTCAATGGGAAAATATATGCCTGTTCTTACCATCTGCTTCAGAACTGCCAGTTGAACGGTGTGCAGAGCAGGTAACTGGGGACTTGTCTTTGCTGAATTGCAAGAGATGAAAGACACGGAGTGAAGAATGGGAGAGAGAGGAGTTGATTATATTGGATACTTCTGACCACAGTGGTGTCTGGACTCTTCCTTCAGTTACCTCTTTCGTTTGGCTTCTTGACAAGGGAACCTGCATTTTATGTGGACTTTCTTCTGCCTTTAACTAGGTCTCTGGCTTTGTCGGCTGTGCTCTTTGCTCTCCTTTTGATTTTCATTTAGGGACTGACGCAGACGCAATGAGAATAAAGGAAGCTCCTAACCCTTTCCCCTTTCCAGCCTTTCCTGGTATCTGCTCAGTCTTGCTGACAGTCTTCAGGCTGCTTCTCCTCTCCGCTTCCTGTCCCAAACTGCTTTCTTTCCAAAACTGGCCACTTCATTCTTCCCTTAATGCTTCCTGTCACCTCTCAGTTTTTCCTTTGTACCTGTCAACCCTTTTCCCACCTCTTAGAAATCCTGTCTCAGTTCACTGCCTCTGCCAGCCCAGGACTGCTCTCAGAGGGGTACTGTAACATCTCTTCTCTGGGCTGCAGCTTATATAATAAACTTAGTGACTTTGTTCACTCTAACCCCCTTCTTGCTTTATTGCCCTTCCAGGATTACCTTTCTTCTCCTTTTCTTCCTGACTTTATATCCTCCTGACTTCTTACCTTTCTTCTTGCTGCCTCTTAAACCAGGAACTTTCTGCTTCCTAGTGCTTGTCCTCAAAGCTCCCGCTTCTGTGCCTTTTAATTCCTCCTCTTCTGTCTTCCTCCTGAAGTGCCAGCAATGCTTCCAAGTCTGCAGTTCACAGGACTGCAAGCGTACACAGATTTTAGCAGGGCAGGACTCAGCCTGTGCTTAGAGCAGTGCAGGTTCATGAATGGAAGGTATGGTTTGATGATCTGGTGGCTTGCTACCAACAGGAAGAGAGATCTTGCATATTTCCACCTTTTTCCCATGCCAGCTCCCAGGCTTCCCCAGCTCTTCTGTGGTCTAGTTCTGGGAAACAAAGAGGTGGAAAACTCTTTATCTTAAATTTTTAGAAACTTTGTTTTCTGCTGGTTTTACAGTCTTTACCAGCTCAACTGCAGGGTTGGGACTGCCCTGCCTGGTGGGAAGAAGGAAATGGGATCACATCCCTTAATAAGCAGCTACCAGTTAGGCTGGTTGGATGCCTCTCCCCTCCCTGCATTGGCCTCCCACTCCCTTATTTGCTTTCCCTCCCTGGCTCCCTATTTTCCTCCCCCTCAGCCTGCCACTCTTATTTTCCTCCCCCATCTCCTTTGGGGCTCCCCCTTCCCCACTCTGGGTCCTCATCTTCCTCTGGCTTTGGGCGCTCTCCCCCTTGGCCTCCCGTTCCTCTCCAGCCTCCCACCAGCCAGCTCCCTGCTCCCCCTCGGGACCGCAGGCCTTGCGGTGCTCCCCCTCAGGCCCACGGGCTTTGCGGTGCTCCCCCTTGGGCCTGTTGGCCTCCTGCTGTCTCCCCCTCAGCCCACCTCTCCCACTTCTCTTGCTCTCAGCCTCCATCTCTCCCATCAGTTTATCCTTTTTTGTTTTCCTCCTCCTCTCCTCCACCAGTCTGGCCTTCCCCTTTCCCCTCTGAACGCTCTCCCCCTTGGCCTTCCACGTTTTTCTTCCCTATCTGCCTTGGCCTTGTGCACTCTCTCTCCGCCCTCTTGCCTGCCACTTTTTTTCCTCTCCCTCTCCTCCTGTGGCCTCACACTTCTGTAGGCCTCCCACTCCCCCCTCCAGCCCCTTCCACATACAGTGGATTTAATTTCAATTTCAACTGATTTCAGTTCAGTTCGGAATCTGCTACAGATTCATTGTGTGACTTTGGATGAATTCTGTGTGGCCTTGCAGACAGCAATGGCACGTATGGNAGCCCCTTCCACATACAGTGGATTTAATTTCAATTTCAACTGATTTCAGTTCAGTTCGGAATCTGCTACAGATTCATTGTGTGACTTTGGATGAATTCTGTGTGGCCTTGCAGACAACAATGGCACGTATGGTCCTTGTCTTCTGGTGGTCTGTGCTCAGGTTGGGGCTTACTCTGAGCATGCTTTGGTTTTCACTCTAGAATAATTAGAGGGAGGATCAGCATCTCCATTTGTCTTGCCTGAGCTCCTGAGTCTGAGTAGTGCCTCCAGTAGTTAAATTAATATCTTTTTAAAGTACATCTTCAGTTTTACATTTGCAAAAGAAGAAATAAAACATAACTAGAAAATAACAGTGGGTAATTTTGGCCTCCAGTAAGTCTTAACTGTGTAGTCACTAGGTAACACTGTGTGGGTAGCTCAGTTAAATCACTTAATGGGTAGGCAGGAATCATCTGAAACCAGCAGAACAGAAAGAAGTATTGTTATGCAACAGCAGTCAATGGCAACAGCAAAGGTCATTCCTTCTACCCAGCACCTCCTTCCAAATGGACAAATGACTCGTGCTTTTTAAATTTTATTTGGAAAACCGTCCCTGAATTCAAAATGGTCACAATTCTAAAACAAGTTTTGACAAGTGGAAATGTTTTAATCTGTGCAATGGGGTCTATTTTTGTATTTTTTTTAATTGATATTAATTCAGTCCTGAAGACTTTGCTATGTAAAATACTGAGTTTTCAGTAGCTATGAGAACATTGTGTGCTGTTTTGTCTTTGCTAACTAGGTTGCTGTGGTAGTAGTACTGAGGAGTGCTTTTTTTCTGATCACCTGTCTGTGGCACGCGCTTATGTCTAGGCTTGATTGGCAAATGCTTATTGCCAAGCAAAAGATGTAGCAAACTGCTGGGCCTGCTGCAGAGTTTGAAATTTGTAATATTATGGCAGTGACGTGAATGATATTTAATTAGTTTTACAGGAAAGGCCACTGCTGTAATCACGTCCAGTGAAAACTGCTGTTCTTAGCCTAGGCTGCTGGAATGCCTCTTCCTTGAAGGTGGGGTAGAAGCACACCGGAGCCTGGATGGTCTATTGAACTAGCCTGGTACATTAGTGATGCTGCCAGTGCACATGAGAGACTGGTATGACTGGCACCTGAACAGTTGCTTTCTTTGCATCTGTCCTATTTGCTGCACGGGTTAACCATTGATTCATGCATTGTTAAGGAGAAGAGGGCCTTGAGGAGATGCTGGAGTGATTCTTAAACTGATGCTTCTGGACTATGCCCTACTGTTCTGCTACTCTGCCTTCTTACAAATACACTTCAGGAATAAAATCATGGCTGTTTCATTCCCAAAGTGTATGTGCTGATCCTGCTGGCGAAGTTCTGCTGTAAACAGTGATGACTCGAGTCATGGTTTTCTTTTTCAGCTGCAGTCAGTGTTTGTAAATGCTAATTCAGGCTGAGGAGAAGGCAGAACCAGCGAAGAAAGGTAACATGGCTGTGGTTTCACAGCAGGGCTAGGCTCATTTCTGGTGTGTTTGTAAAATGACTTTTCAACTCATTAGATCCAATGGCAGAGCCCTGTATCTTGGTAAAGTGTGCTGTCCACTAGAGGACATCATTTCTGCAGGCAGATGTTCCTTCCATTTTACAGAAGGTGTTACTGTGCTCCCCACTTGTTTTGTCTCTACATGTTTTGCACCTAAAGAACTGGGGTCTTACCGTGTACAGCATTGGTTTTTTTTGAAGTCAGAGGTAATGACAGTTACTAGAATCGAACAAGTAGATGCCTTTTTTTTTTCTCCTGACTTGACAAGCATTTTAAATACAATCTTTGCATAACAAGTAATGTTGAAATAGCAGGGTTGGTACTAGTAGCAAAGCATGTAGAATTGTTGAGCGACAGTGGTGAGCCATTCTGTCTTAGGGTGCTTGGGACTTACAAGACAAGTAGTTTTGGGACACCAGGCCTTTCAAAATGATACAGGAAAGTTGTTAAAGTCAGGAATCAGGAGCATTATCTATTTATTTTCAGAGGAAGACTTTTGCTTCTTAAAGTGCTTTTCAGAGTCTCTTAGGTCTTACCTCACTTCTTGTCTGTTTTTCTGGCTCTGTTTCCTTAGTTCTGAGAATGTTAAGGACACTGAAATTCCTCTTGTGTTCTGTTTTGGGTTTTTTCCCCTCTTTTTTAGAAATACCCTTCATGAAATGAAGTGCACTTGTGCACTGCTTAATTGTCATATCTCTGCCAGTTTTTCACATTTCTTAAGAAAAAAAGAAAAAGGCACTTCTGGAAAGGATTTGGGTTTATGCCTCCTGACCAGGAGAAACTAGACCCAATTTTTCTCTTATATACACTTTTCAATTACTTTTGAGTTCAGCAGGATAATTTGCTCATGAAACTGAGAAAATGAGCTCTGCTGGTGTTCATGGGTGAAAGCGGAATTGGCCTTTCTCGTGGCTGTTCTGCTTCTTAGGTCTGTTTGTGGAACGTATCGAGAGATTGCATGATCGTAGTGGGTTTTTTTTTCTTGTTTGGATGGATAGCATTAGAAGCTACCGATACACGAGTGGGAACTGTTTCTTCTGCAGTTTGCTGGAATTATGTACAGTCACTAAACACAAAGGACGAAACTTGCCTCACGTCTAAATTTGGACGACATCTACAGAAGTGCAGTCTGACTTGCCCTCGAAGTACGAGTGTAACATAATAGGACGTGGAACTATTTCTGAAGCAATTCTTAGTCTAAGATCCTAATGTTCCTGGGAAGACTTTTTGGGGTTTTTTTGGTAAATGAGGGTCAGAGCGGCTGAGCATTCCTCAGGGATGAGTTTAGGTGTTCATTCAAGTATGGAGTCAGCTGTTTCACTGTGTATCACAAGAGGATGCAACTGATTATATCTGTGGCCTTTTGCCATTATGGAAGCTACTGCTGTACAGGTTTCAGTTATGATCCGTATTTATATATCTTAGTGCTAAGGAAATCACTATCTAACGTGGGTAAATTGGCTGATGAGCATATTGTAAAAATCTTACTTTAACTGATTCTTTTTCAACAACATGCAGAAGTGACTTTGCTTTTAATTAGCAATTTGTATAATGAGAGCTACTGTGAGGCTGGAGTGTATGGTGAAGTGTGGTGAGTCACAAAACCAGATCTAGTATATCCATGATGTGGAAAATTGTTTTCTGTAGGTCCTGCAAGAACTGTATTTATACAGATACGTGATAGCGTCAGCCACAGAAAAATTAAACTGTGAAATGATTTAGTGCAGGGAAAACCAAGAGATTGCTTTTCAAAGTTGGGTTTTACTCATGCATCACGTTACCTCATCTCATGTCACCATATCACAAATGCAGCAAAGTACCAATGGAATTCCAGCTGTTCTTTGTTGAAGAAAAAAAGCAAACCTTTTTTACAGAAGAAAATCACTGATTGTAATCTTAATTATAATTAATCTTAATTACAATTAGTGCTAGCCTAACTAGAGAATTCATCTTCTGTGCATGGTGCTGCAAGATACCTCTGCCGTTGTCTTCTCCCCCACTGTTTTGTGGCTGTGTATGTGCAGTTAGGGCAAAGCCCCCAGTCTGCTCCTTCTGTTACAGGTGAGTGTAGCAACCTGCAGTACTCTGCAAAAGGAAAACGTTTAGGTATGAAACTTTGCTGCTCTTTCTCCTAGAGGAAAAGCACCTGTGCATTTCTATGAACTCTCCTTCTACCACTTGGAAGTGTTCCCCTTGTATCCTACTGTCAGTCTGTCATGCTGCCTCAGCAGCCTATGGGAGCTACGACGTGTGCTTCTAGTTCAACTATTGTGACTGGCAAATTAGTGATGTAGTGGATTTCTGTTAAAGGCATTGCATTTCTGCATGGTTTCCCCTTCTATCCTCAGAAATTGTGATACTGAACAACTGAAATGAAATGTAAGTTGCTACCCTGCTTGCAAAAATGGCTGAAATCTGGCTGCTAAGAATCATTCAACAAATCTGATAAAGCTGGCTGGCATAGAAGCATCAAGTGTCATTACCAAGGAGTTAGCCTGTATTTTGAAGTAGGACTGGTCTTTTCGTCTCTGAAATAAAATGAAATATGCGACAGTTGACACTGTAAATCAAATCAGTGAGTCCAGGCAATGCCAGTGTCTAATGCAATCAAGAAATGTTAATAGAGTCCTATTAAGGTGGCTAATGCTAATCTGTTGGCACAGAAGGAAGCAGACTCAATAAGACTAATGTATTAGGGCAATGCAATGCAGTCCAGCCAGCAAATAAATATAGATGTGAAGAACTGCTGCAGTGAGCTTACGCAGACTTGTGCTGCTGACTGTGGCTGTGTTTAAGCTGCTGCTAAATCTAGAAGCATTTCTAGTGCAATATAATAAAAGCTATTCTCCCAAAGGCTTTTCTCATAGCCAGAATTTATGCCTGGAGATTTGCGACGCTTTTCCCTGCCCTCCCTTTGCAGCCTGCATCATATTCCAAGGTCACTGGAAGCATGAGCTTTTTTTGTGGGGCCAGCGCTTTTACTAATTTCTAGCCAGGCTAGTGGCAGTTCTTTTCTAGGGAGCTGCTATTTTCTTCAGAGTTCTTGTCAAGTCATTACGTTTCATACTTACACAGCCTTCTCTCTTCCTTCCTCCCCAGCAAATTCTAGTGGCTGAAACAGAAAGCTTCTTATTCTAGTAAAAAAGCAGCAATCCCTGCGAGGCCTTTTAGGCTCTTCTTCAGTCAGAAGTTCCTTCAACTTTACATTACTCATCAGGAGATACTTAATCCAGATGAAGTAACACTAGAACGCTGTTGGTTAGGGAGGTGTTGATGGTCTTTTGAATTTAAGTTGAAAGTGTTAGTGCAACCACTGGCTTTCTTCTCCCTGGTGGGAGGTGCGTTTGTATTTACTTCCGTTTTTCCACGGGCAGCATGCTGTGCTTGAAGTGAATACCTTAAAACTGTCAAGCCAGCATTACCTCCGTGGCGGAGGGAAATGGCAGTTTCCACCTTTGGACAGGGCCTTACTTCCATGTGTGAAGCATTCCTGGAAGCCACTGCATCCAATGCTAGGGAAGTACAAACCTGGGAAATGAACAACTTTTCATGTTCTACTACTGCTTGTAAGCATAAATTACTAGTGAAATTTAAAAATGAATAGATTTGAAGAGAAGCTTTGAATATCTTCATGCCTCCAGAACAGGAATGATTAGATAGAGCAAATGACCTGAAACACCTTAGAGCTCTTTTATCCGTGGGTCACGCATGTCACAGCACTGCAGTGCTGGCACTGACATTCAGTACTGCTGCATTTGTTTCTTCCCATGTTTTAGTGCTTTTAGACTTCTAAAACTTTTGTTTTCTTTTTTTTTTAATCTGTACTGTGTGCATTCATGAAAGCCTCTGTAGGCAGGTGTTAAGACTTCCTTGCCATTGCTGTGCAGATGATACAGTTCCTTTAAGGCATGGGAGCTTAATAGTGTGTGACCAATGGGATATGCACTAGCAGCATTGCATCTACTGCATCTTTAATAATATTCTGTGTGAAGTGTTGCTGTACTTTTCTCAAAGGAGCATTTTCTTATTTTTCCTAAAATGCCTCCAGTCTCTTTCTTTGAGTTGCAGATGCTGATTTTTTGCGTGTGGCTTGACTGGAGATACAGTCAGATACGTATCACAGTAGTTAGATCTGTCGAGCGTTGTCCTTCAGCAGTCCTTCAACTTATCCTTCAGATAAGTTCTTCTAGTAACAATCCAGAGTTCTTTGCAAAGAAGCAGTGGCTTCTCTTATTAGGGTTTCTACAGAGTTTCACAACAGCTTCTCCATTCATTTCCCAGCTTCTGCACTGGAAGTCAGGAATTGTGACAACAGCAGCTTCTGTGTTTTTCGGTTCTGCATAGTCCTCCTTTCTAGCCTGGTACTTGACCGTTCCCTGATAGTTGCAGGTCTAAAAGAAACCATGAATGGGGTGGAGCAAAAGTGTAGCAGGGAGAAGAGTCCTCCTTTAGGAGTAAATTGGAAGGAGATGGCTTTCTTGTGTCTAGCAAAATTGAAGCCTGATTTCATTGGTGTGGATTAGGTTGATGAGTGGTCAGGACATTGAACAAAAGGTACTGAAACTGATATTGACAGTAAACTGAGTGTAGAGCAGCCATGAATACATCAAGACAGAAAATAAGAAAAAAGTTTCAGACTGTCAGAGTAACGGCATACTGTAAGAGCCTCCCAATCAGAGTAACGAGGCAATCCTGTCCTCATGTCATTTCATGAGGGAGCTGTGCAAGTTAAATTTTCTGTTACGGTACTGTGTGAGCATGCTGAACAACAGGTACATTTGAGCCTTATGTTCCTACAGCTGTTCTGTTCAGCACACCTTGGGTGATGGTGTAACAGCTCGTCTCCAGCACAGTGAGCTGGGAAATTACTTTTTTTTTTTTTCTCCTGTCTGTGGGCCCAAAGGTAGAAACTGTCCCAGCTGGTAGTTGAACAAAGTCTGCCTTTGTTGTTGTTTCATAAAGGAATAAAACCAGAGAGTGCTGAAGAGAGTATTCTGCCTAGCACATTGCCTTTTGGAACACTTCCCAAATTTGCACCGATACAGAATCCATGATGCAGTGGCAGCTACGTATGAGTGCCCTGTGCGTAAACACTCTTTGTGTACGGCTGTGGTCAGCTCACCTTGGCTAGCCGCTAGGTGCCCACCAAAATGCTTGTCACTCCCCCTCCTCAACAAGACAGGGGGAGAAAATACAGTGAAAGGTTCGTGGGTCAAGGTAAGGACAGGGAGGTTACTAAACAGTTACAATCACGAGCAAAACAGAATCAGCTTAGTGAAATTAATTTAATTTATTGCCAATCTAAATCAAAGCAGGATAATGAGAAATAAGAACAATCTTAAAGCACCTTCCTCCCACCCCTCCCTTCTTCCTGGGCTCAGCTTCACTTCCGAATTCTCTGCCACTTCCTCCGGGCAGCAAAGAGGGACGGGGAATGTGGGTTCTGGTCGGTTCATTACATGTTGTTGTCTCTGTTGCTCCTTCCTCCTCACACTCTTCCTTCTGCTCCAGCATGGAGTCCCATCCACACGAGACAGTCCTCCGCAAACTTCTCCAACGTGGGCCCTTCCCATGGGCTGCAGTTCTTCATGCACC
>VZSC01005425.1:143128-194373 GCA_013398225.1 Steatornis caripensis | reverse complement strand
CACACTCTTCCTTCTGCTCCAGCATGGAGTCCCATCCACGCGAGACAGTCCTCCGCAAACTTCTCCAACGTGGGCCCTTCCCATGGGCTGCAGTTCTTCATGAACTGCTCCAGCATCAGTCCATGGGGTGCAGTCCTTCAGGAGAGAACTGCTCCAGTGTGCGTCCCACACGGGGTCACAGGTTGTGCCACAAGACCTGCTGCAGTGTGGGCTTCAGTGTGGGCTCCTCTCCATGGGGCCATAGGTGCTGCAAGGAGCCTGCTCCAGCACAGGCTTCCCATTGGGTGACAGCCTCCTTCAGGGCACATCCACCTGCTCCGGTGTGGGGTCCTGCATGGGCTGCAGGTGGATTCTGCTCCACCGTGGACCTCCATGGGCTGCAGGGGGGACAGCCTGCCTCGCCATGATCTGCACCACGGGCTGCAGGGGAATCTCTGCTCCTGCGCCCAGAGCACCTCCTTCCCCTCGTCCTTCACTGGCCTGGATGTCTGCAGGGCTGTTGCTCTCACATTTTCTCACTCTTCTCTTCCAGCTGCTGTTGCACAGCAGTTTTTACCCCTTCTTGAATATGTTATCGCAGATGCGCTACCAGCGTCACTGATTGGCTCAGCCTTGGCCAGCGGCGGGGTCTGTCTTGGAGCTGGCTGGAACTGGCTGCGTTGGACATTGGGAAAGCTTCTGTCATCTTCTCTCAGAAGCCACCCATGTAGCTCCACTGCTACCAAAACATTGCCATATAAACCCTATACAACTTCATAGCTCTCCCTGGTGCAAATGTGGATAAACTCTTCGACCTTGGGCTTTGGGATCAGACCTGAGACAGCTGAACACAAAGGGCTGGAGTCCCTATAACAGTTACTACCATCACCAGAGTAGAAAAACCTGTAGGGATCAGCTTTTAAACGGCAAACTCTGCATAACTCGGGCATCTTCTGCATCTCGTCAGGTTGCTAGCAATGAGATTTGTCTGAGCTGCAGGACAGAGCAGGACTCTGCTGATGATCGGAGCAAGTCGTGTTCTTTGTTAGGACTTTAAGAGTGTTTAAGTGCTTAGGCATCTTTTTGAGGGCTTTGATTAGGGATTGAGGTACAGTTCTTCAGTTGTCTTTGTATTTGGGGCTTGTACAGATTACGTGAAAATCTGTACGTGCTTATTGCTGCATTACATTGCTGTGCCTTGAGATTCGCATTCTTCTTGCCTGGCTGGGTTTATTTTAAGGTTGTTACTGAGAAACAGGACTGTTTTGTTGAAAGATTTTAAAATCACTGTGATTGAAGTCAGTTTTTCTCTGTCTCTCCCTGCCTTGAAAAAACAAAACAACTAAGCCTAAAAATGAACACATCAGAAGATACTCGCCTCTATTGCCAAAAGAAAAAACAAAAGAGAAAACAAACAAACTTGAGGGTCTAGAGAAGAGAGCAAAAACCAGCAAATTGGATAGATTGTGGTAAGAAATGTATGGGAAAGAACAGTTATTAATACAAGCAGATGCTGCACAGATATCATGCATTACTTATCGTTTATAGGTATGGAGCAATTTTAAGCCAAGACAGTGAATTTATGCAGTATCAGTGAGCTTTTCTGGTTGGCACTGTAGCTGATGGGTTACGTATTGACTTAACAGCATCCACTTTGCTTGCATCTTGAGTTCTTGGCTGTCTGTTGTTACTGAAGATTTTCTAAGAATTTTGTGCAGGGAAGAAAGAAAACCATAACAAAAACACCTAACTCTCATTTTTATTCCTTTTTGTCTTTATTACATCTTTTGTGCTGGATGGCTGCCTCCAAAGTGCATCACAAACATACTAGGCAAATGTCTCTTATGGAACTGTTCTTCAGTGGGAATGAAATTCTTTAAGATTTGTTTTCCTTCCTTAAAGATAGGAATGTGGGATGCCTTTTAAAGAATTGGTAAGTTTTGAAGTTCCTCTGCTCCTCTTCCTTCCCCAGCACCTGTTTGCTGAGCAGTGCCAGTTGATTGAGTGGAGAAACAAGAGTTAAGTAGTTGCAGTAGCACAGTAGACTCAGTGTGTGTTTTGAGTGTGCACAACTATTGTCTAGAGGGCTGCTGTTTTTACCTGAGTCAGATTTTGTCTTTCCAATGTCCAGTCCTGCTTTTGATATCTATGTGATGGTAACCTGAACTGAGGGAAGCTAAGGAAAGCCAGCTCAAATTTTATGGTCAAGATAACTTAGACCTAATTACTGAGTTACAGGTTAAGTGCTTAAGCTTCTCTAATTTGGATGTGAAAATGTGAGCTAAACCCAAACCCTGGCCTAAAAGCCCTGGCAACGTCAGCACTAATGAACCAGAGAGCCTATACAAATGGAAAGCATCGTCATATGTGTAGGGATGTCTGCCTGTCTAGAGATATGGGAATAGATTTGTCACTTGAATTACTCTGCATAAGCACACTCTTCATAGAGCAGAAGCTGGCAGGATGCTTGTGTTACCAAGAATGAGAACATTAAGCTGCTCACAAAAAAGAAAAAAAAGGCTTTAAGATTGCAGATGCATCTTTATACTTGTTTCATGACACTTGGTGCTGTGAGGCAGTCTCTCTGTGTGAGAACCAGGCCCTTGGTCTTACAGTAAAACTGGGGTTGCCTCCTACTTTGTGCTTTTCTGCATGTTTTAAAACATGGAAAGCAGTTTTATTTTCTGGAGGATAGCCTGGCTTAAGCTGCTGCTAGTGTTTCAAGAAAAGATTGTTCCTTGGAACATCTTTCCTTTCAATTTCTTGATGCTCATGTTTTTTGTTTTCTTGCTGTTCCAAGGCAATATTTCTCCATTTTATGGAGACATCATTTTCACAAATGTGTTAGAACTTGTACTACCCAATTACTGTGAATGTGGTGAGGTTTTATTGTTTTGTTTTGTGTTTTGTTTTTCTTTTCTCACTCATCAGTGGCAATTAAACAAGAGTTCCAAGTATTTTATCTTCCTTTGATGCTTTTTCAAGCATATGGTGATGACTTTGGAAACTTCTCTCAGCATGACTCATTCAAAGGAAGGCATTTTGCTGCTTCTGGCACGTGCATGATACTTGACATCCCTTGACAGTAGAAGGGCATGAGAATGAGTTTTTGCTCTGAGATCGGAGAATGAGGATTAATAAGATCTTTTCCAAGAGCTGTCTAAGGGGACCAGCTTGTACAGTTGGCTCTTCCCAGAAAGTTAGGAAAATTTTATCTTGCTTCTTGACTTTATCGACCTACACAACAGAGGATTTCTATTAGTCTGGTTTTGCTAGTTTTTTTACCTTGTGTATCATCAAGGTAAAGGCTAGTTTGATTCAAATCAGTTTTGGGAATGGCGTATCGAAGGAGTTAATGTTGCCCAAGCATGCTTATGCTGTACTGGTTCTGTGCTTGGTGCTAGGGTACAGAAGGTTTCTCAGGGCAGCAGGCCTGCTTTAAGGATTGCAGGCTTGTTTTGTGACAGCGGATGGCAAGCTTGCTGTTGCCCAGCTGTCTGTAATCAGCTTCTCTAGCTCTTCTGCATGTTGCCTCTTCTGCTTATAGTTGGTGAACTTCCTCAGCTAATTCCTTTCCTCTTCTGCTGAGATTGTGGCATCACAGCTACTGAGAGAGTGAATTCCATTATAATGAACAGCCTGCAGGTAACACATTGTCTTTGTGAACATTAAAATAGCAGCTTTGTTACCTTCACCTCAAATGTATGACCTTGATGCCAGGTGGGGTCAGCAAGGCACCACATCTCTCCGGTCTTAGTGGGTTATCTGGGCCTTCCTGTGATGCACTGACTCAACTCTTCCAAGCTGAACCAGGAATGGGAATGGAGTAATGGTGTGGCTGTGGGTAGCAGTCATTCTGCATAAGACTAGGTAATTTTTTTAAATTTTTTTTTCTCCAACGTTGACAGGATCCAGGCAACCGTTAGGACTACTAGACTCAGCTCTATAGTAAACCATTCAGTCAGAACTTAATGAAATGGGTGAAGGACAGGGGAAAGAGAAAATATGCTCAATGTCATCCAGCAAATCAGTAGTAATTGTGAGATTGGAGTGAAGTCCAATCCTGTAGCCAGGAAAGGATGTTCTTCAATGGACTGTTTACTCCTCTGAAGTGCCCTTGAAGTAGATATGATGGTCTTGGTACATTGTCCTTAAGAAGAGGGCCTGTGAAGTATAAATTCCCTGCAGACTGATAACCCAGGTATTTCAGGATGCAGCAATGAACTTTGAACAGTTGGAGGGAATAAACACCAGAAACTGAGTCTTAACATAAGCAGAGCTGAAAAAAAAGTGAGCATGTAACTTTCTCTCTAATAGAAATGCATTATTAGATTTCTATTTTAATTTTAAATTAATGATTTTACTGCAGCTGAATTCCATCTTTTAAAAAAAATTAACCAAGGGCTTTGTTAGTAAATTGCAGTACATTTTTTCTTTATCATAAAGCTGATACTAGTGTATTCTGATTGCAGAGGCTGCAAAGGAGGTTGGAAATCCAGTTCTGATAGGTCTGGGCACCCACTAGACGGTGTTGGCTCTTCAGGGACCAGTGAAACTAGATGACAGTGGAGATGCAATGAAGTCTTCTCCTTGTCTCATTGCTGAGGACTGCAGAGGGAGTTGAGCAGTTTTCAGAAGTGCTGTGTTTGTTGTGCGGTCATGGATGTTATGAATTTGTGTGTTGTCACCCTGCAGTATAGTGTCTGTTTGGAGCAGGCTGGAGTGCACTGTCACATTTCCGTCGGACTAGCTGAAGCACACGACACGGTGCTTACGCTAGCTTTATGCTTCTGTTCTGACTGCAGGCGGAGAATGCCTGATTTGTCATGAATCTGGCTGGTACCAAAGCTAACCCTCCAGAATGTTTTTGACAGATGGGAACTTGTATTATGAGGTTACACTACACCACAGGCATGTGGCCGTAGCACCTTTGTTTCGATTTGGGGAAAGCAGATTACAGGCTTGAGCCACAGTCTGACCTTGCGATCGGCTATGGATCAGCACTAGGTACTGCTGAAGAAATCATGCTGCAAGTGACTTGCCATGCTGAGTTTATAGCAGAGGCCATGACCAAACATGAGCTTTTCTCTCTCCTTCATCTGTATTTGAACCACCTATAGACTTGTCCTTTTCTCTTGCATTTCTTTCAAGTTGGTGGCTCTGTGCTGAGTGCTGCAGTGATTTGTCGTGTAACAGGGTCAGTTAAGTACCCGTTCCTTCCTCCTTGTGCTTCATGTCCCTGTTTGCCAGAGATGCAGCGGGTTTGCGCAAGGCTGTGATCTGCCCAGGGGAAAAAAAGACATTTTGTTTCTAAGCTGGTCAGTCAGAAGAACTTAAGCATGACTCCACAGAAGCACTGATAGGACTTTTTTTAGTATTGTACTTAAAGATAGAGAACTACATCTGTGGTTGTCAGTGGGAGCTGCTGGCTAAGTTTCCTGTGCAGTGGGCAGAATACATGACTCCGATTGTTCTCTGCTGTATTTAAGCATTTAGTATGGCATTTGGGGATGCAACATTGATCATAGTGCCTCTTTGTGCCTGTGACTTTCCAGACAGTGCACTAGCTGTGCAGTTAGCAGCCTGCATTGAGCTATTGGCATCCTCTTTGCTCTGCCTCCGTGTACAACACACTGGGCTTGAAAGGATATCAGGGCAAGTTCTGTGTCTTACCAGACCTGCATGTCAGCTGTCTGAAACCCAGCCGATGCCACCAGGAAGTGGATGGGGTCCCAGTGTATTTTTTGGTAACATATTCAAAGAGGAGGTAAAAATTAAAAATGGCTATAGATGCAATGAAACGTTAATGCTTCAATTAGCTTCACCTTTGAGCTGCTGTCCTTGTTTCAATTCTTTGTCACACCAATGGTTTTAAAATGGATTTGCTCCTCTGGATTCTTGCACAATCTTTCTTAATTCCTTTAATTCACTTCAGGAAGTGTGTCTCCTTTTCTTCCCTGCTCTCTACTACCATCTTCAGCTACAGAGATCTTCTGGGATCATACATGAGACTTTTCTTTACATATGAATAAAGTTATTACTGTAGACCATTACTCTTCCAACTGTTCTTTTTGTTGGTGGTGCGTGACACACCCTTTGGGACAGGAATGCAATGATCCCTTTGGCATACACGCTTCCTTAAATTGGTAACAGGGTTGTGGATATTTAATGCTTCTCCCCAGAAAGGAAAGTCATACTTCTACCTTGCAGGTTTTTCTCTGGTTGCTTTGTGGGCTTCAGCCTCTGGTGACCTTTTGTAGAATGACTGAACCTGTCCCTTTCAGTGGTGGAGCAGGGTGTTGCAGAACTGCCCGTAAAGGAGGTATTGACAATGTGCAGAACCTTGGCCCACTAAAAAATGCGGTCTGTGCAGTTGCAGCCGTAGGAGCTCATTGGCATTCTCTTCCATGCATTTCCTCCAATCAGCGTGCGCTGTGTGTCATCACAGGGAGTATTTTTATCTTTTGAGTGAAGTGTCACAGTTTCATTTACATGCACACATGCTTGTGTGTGTGCATATATGTGCTTATATGTTCTCCCTTCCCACCTCTGCCAATTTCCTCAGTAACCATCTGGTTTAGGATTCATCTGCTCTACAGACAAAAGCAGAACAAAAAGCTGCTGCTAGGAAAAAAAGGAGATGGATCGATTATTTTAACTGCTTCCTGTATTGTAAGCTAAGTGGTAAAATTTGATTGGCAGTAAACAAATGAAAATAAAGGTTATGTAGTGGGGCTCTGCAGCTTTCATGCTCTTCACCTAGATGGAAATAGTTAATGCATGCTCATCTAATTTCCCCCCACCCTTGCTGAGATGTAATTATGATTTACTGTACTTTCTGTTTCCATGGTAAGTCTGTCTAGCCTTTTGCAGTGAACGTAAACCTACCATGAATATATGGGGGTTTTTAAGTTTTTGGAGTGGTTCAAGTAAGTGTTTCATATTGTTTAATGATGATGTTATTCCACATCAGTTTTTCCTCGTGCAAGTTTTAAGGACACCTGGATTCTTGCTAGTCTGGGAAATAAGCAGGAAAGCAAACTTCTTCTGTTGCATGCTAAGATGATGAGTAACAGGGCATGAAGTGGAATTATATGGATTCACTGCTTATACTTTGAGGCTATCTACATATTTCTTTTAATCTGAGTTTGCCCCAGGGATTTTCGTGTGAAGCGATGCTGTAGCCAGATTTCTGAATCATTGTTTAAACACCTGAATGAATGGCCAGGGTTATTTACAGAAGGCTGATACAGGTCTATGGCTTCATTATGGTTGCTGAGCTTGGAGGCAGACACCTTAAACTCATTTGATATGCTGACTTCATCTGTACAGATGAATCCCTGCTGAGATGGCTATTGACCCCAGTGAAGTTATGCCAGAAGACTGATTTGGTGCTGTTAGCCTCATTTAATGCTGCAGATCGTTGCCTTAGTCTTATGTGCATAATAAATAGATGGAAAAAGGCAGAGCAATGGAATGGAGAGGATTTGCAGTTGTTTCCCATCACATTTGCGAGGTGTAAGCCTATGCATGTATTTAGTTCACTGTTTAAAGATGAGACTTTTATCGGGATTTTGATTGTGAAGATTAATCCTACCGCTGTGTTAGGATTGAAGCCTGTGATGATCTTCTCCCCTCCTTGGAAAGGCTTAACGTTGTGTTGGGCATAAGATGTCTGTGACCGATGTAGGAGTCTGTGAACAACAGCAGTAAAGCTTTTGTTTGAGTCTTTGTACAATCTTCAGAACAGTTCGATCTTGGCTTAGTGTTTTCTATGTGTCTTTCATATGACATGGCTGCATTTCAACTCTTTACTCTCATGCAAAGAGCATCCTTTCTTCTCAGGCATGTGTCTGTAAGAGCTTGATTTGCAAGGCAGCAGCTATTAGCCCAATTTTGAGCTTCCATAGGTCAGAAGTAAAGGGAAAAGCACAAACAGTAGAGTATATATTTTTCAAACTGCAGTTGCTGCTCTTTAAAATTTTAAGAGCTTTTAAATAATGTTCACTGCTTATTATGCACTAACGTTGTTAGCTAAAGTAGTTGTTTGGCTGAAGACCAAAGACTGGGTGTTGAATAGAATGACTCTTGGGCACTTTGTATCGAAAATGGGCTTGAGGGGAAGGCTTTTGTCGCTGAAAACCACAACAAAGTGTTACTTTAAAACATTATCAGTAAGGTTCCTGAAGAAAGTGCTGTCCTCTCGTAAGGACACTTGGAGTGAAAGGACAGAAACTGCTTGCAGGTTTTTCAAACTTCGGTTTTCAAAGGCTGTGTTGAAAGCTGATGGTTTATATTCATCTTTATTATAAAAGAGCGAAGACATCAATTGATTGTGTGATCTGAAGATGGTTGTTCTGTTTGGGCATCTGTCCCGTGTCCAAGGTACAGTGCATCCCTGTTGTACCTTCCTCGCTTTTGCGTTTTAATGCCTTTATCCAGCCTCAGGGGATATTCATTATGTGATTCGTTAGAAGAGTAATCTATAACAATACAGGTGGAAAGCTTTTTCTGGAGATACGATGAGGCCTTATGTAGCCTAGGCAGCTTGAAAACAGGTGGAATTAGTCTGGTAGAGCTAAACTAGGAATTTACTGGTTAAACATTTGCTAGTTAGGCGTTTATCTACAAGATAAGCCATAATAGCTTATTGTCTGCCCATGCTGAGATTTACCTGAAAGTGACTGACACTTTTGAGTTTGTTTCGGAGTTTCTTTCGTTTCTGGTTTTTGTCTCTGTGTCTTCTAACAGTAAGCAGTATAGCCCTGTCTTGAAAGGGCAATAGAAAGTGCAAGTGGTTGTAGTGTAGTACTCCTGATCCAGGTACCTGTTATCTGTATCTCAGAGAACCCACTTTAAACTTGACTGGTAAAAACAAAACAAAGCAAACTCCAAAACAATCAAACAGAATAATCTGTTTCATGATCTTTGCATGGCTTAGACAATCGCTTTGTATCCTAAGGGGCACACTGAAGATAAAGCGTGCTTCCGATGTGATTAAACATATAGCAGATGAAGCCGTAGTCTTTGGTGAAAATACAGAAATGAAAAACTGGCTGAGAATTTGATTATAACATCTCTAATGCTTAGAAACCTTTTAATTTCCATTACCTTTAGAAGGGACGGAAGAAAATGCTTTCATGGAATATAATATTAGCTGACTGTCTAAACGGATTATGAAGTTAAAATGTAATACCAAGGTCTGACAATTGCACTTATCTGTTGTGCTTCTATTGTATAGGTATTAGTGCTTCTTCTGGAAATACTAGCCTTGATTTTGCATGAGATGAAAAAGAAGTCTGGAGTGGGGTGAGAATGCAATAATAGAATCATAGAATTGTTTTCGTTGGAAAAGACCCTTAAGATCAAGTCCAACTGTTAACCTAGCATTGCCAAGTCCACCGCTGTACCATGTTCCTGAGCACCACATCTACAGATCTTTTAAATCCCTCCAGGGATGGTGACTTACCCCTTCCCTGGGCAGCCTGTTCCAATGCTTGACAACCGTTTTGGTGAAGAAATTGTCCCTGATAACCAAGCGGAACCTCGCCTGGTGCAACTTGAGGCCATTTCCCCTTGTCCCAGCTCTTCTGTTTCCCAGAATCACGCCTGATCGTTTTCAAAATGAATCATGCATTTGGAATGGACAACTGTGTTTAAAAATACATAAACAGATACATTTGAAAGAATAGGCCTGAACCAAACCATCAGACCTTCCCTACTCAATTCTGAATGCTGGGTAAATTTGCTTCTCTTCCAAACGAAGTGTTTAAATTGTGTCTTCTGCAGGGTAACAGGATGTCTGCTGCTCTGTGTGTTTGCGGTGCCTGGCACAATCTTGGCTGGTTGCGATGAATTTACTGAAGCAGTAGAGCCAGCCTGCTTCAAAGTACACTCCATAGTCTCAGGATCTGTGTATCTCACCTTGGAGGCTGCCCTGTTTTACCAGTAGTTCCACCAGTGCCAAGTTCTCATACTACCTCCTGTTTACTGTAGAGCAGAAGCATTTCCCTGCAGTACTTTGTGAATGAATGTGGTCTTTGCCATAAATTTTCCTTCAGTGCATCCACAGATATTTCTATTACTTTCTGTTACCCTAGCAGATCACAATTTTTTTTTCTTCCTTGTGATTTAGGACTATCGGACAATTCAGACTGGAAGGGACCTGAGGTTTCTAGTCTAGCCTCCTGCTTAAAGCAGGGTCAACTATGGGAGCAGATCAGGTTGTTCAGGGCTCTATCCAGTTGAGCCTTGAAAACTTCAAAGGATGAAGATTGCACAGCGCTGGGCAGCCGCTTCCAAAGAACGACTTTTCTGGGGAAAATGTTTAAGGAAAAACCCAATATGAAACTCATTTCTGCATACACCCAGAGTCTCCTGTTCTCCCAGCACGCACCGCTGTGAAGAGCCTTGCTCTGCCTCCTTAATGTGTTTTTCACAGGCACTGGCAGGCTCCTGTCTCTTCCCCCTGAAGTCTTCTCATTTCCAGATTGAACAAGCCCTGTTCCCTCAGCCTTTCATCATCAGGCACCTGTACGGGAAGGAGGTTCAGCGACAAAAATGAGGCTTGGATCC
The DNA here is from genome assembly GCA_013398225.1 of Steatornis caripensis. NCBI lineage: Eukaryota > Metazoa > Chordata > Aves > Caprimulgiformes > Steatornithidae > Steatornis > Steatornis caripensis. Next base: position 183,819 of record VZSC01005425.1, on the reverse strand, counting down.
ATCTCCATTTGTTTGTGCCCGGGAGTGCCTGTCCGTAAAATAGACCTGCTAATACTTCCTTTTCTTGTAAGGGTGTATTAACTGGTAAGATTCCATTAGAATCTTAGATGGGAACGTCAGCTTTTCAATATTTTCAAATCAAAGTCCTCTAAACTCAAAGCAGTTAAGATGTGTCCTATTTAATATTTGGATTTTAAAAAGATAAAACTAAGAAACTTGTTAGATTTTTAGAATCATCTGATCTGTCTCAGAACTCTTTAGAGTTTTCTTTGTTGATAGTAAACACTAAAAGCCAAAGTGAAGTGCAGTGTGAAAATCTGCAGGGGCCAGAAATGGCAATAGGAGGCTATTTTTCATTATTATATTTAAAACTTTTTCTGTCGCATGCAGATATATGGTTTTCCTAGAAAGAAGAGGGTTTTAAAACTGTGACACCTTTTCCTTATTCAAATCGACAACTTAATATAGGCGTTGATTTCTTGGGGTTGCTAGCATATGATCTAAAGATCTGACCTGCTTGCTGGACACCAGGGTGATGAGGAAAGATTTAACTAGGAGGCTTCATATGAAGTGTGCTTGAGGAGCACTGTCTGCTTGCTTGGGCAGAGTCCTGCATTGTAAATCTCGGATCTGCCCAGTAGGTTGCTACTGGGCTACGTTGTCTGACCTAGCCAAAGCATGCAGAGCTTTTCGTACACACATCTGTACTTGTCCTTGCTTTCATTTCCAATGCCTTTTTTCCCCACCAGCATGTCTTCTCTTGCTTATCCTTCCTCCACCACCCTTGCTATTATGGAGTTTGTGAAGTGTTCCCTTTCCAATAAAGTTCTTTGCCCTTTTATGCCATTTATGCAGTTAAGCAGTGTGAGCTCGAGGCACACGGTTAAGAACTGCTTCTCTAGGACACTTTTTTCGTGTCACAAGGCTGCTTATCTGCACACCTGCAAACATCTGTGTGTGCACAATTTGTCTTCTTTGGCTTTATTGTTCCTTATTTTGGTCTAGAAACAGCTTAGGTTGAGAATGAATAATCTTTTTTTTTCTTAAAATGAGTACAAGTTTACCTGTATTTTTAAGGGAACTGGGAGCTGAGGAGAAGTAGTGGTTGTTGCAGTCTTTCAACAGTTGCTCTGCTGTATCAATGAATCATAGCAAATGAATGATAATCATAAAGAGGAATGAGTCTTCAATGAATCATAGTGTATCAGGTGAGTGTGTAATTGGAGAGTTTTTCAAGTGGATGCTTGGCAGAAAAAACAATGCAGTACCAAGTGTGATCTGAGTGCCTGATAGTGTATTGTATGGGGCTGTTGCAGTGGTATTTTTTAACAAACAATTTAAATATGCACACTACTGCCTTAAGTAAAAGCCTGAAATAACTCTTCCATATTGGTGTGATGGTTTAAAAAATTGCAGCCTTTAAAGACATTGTGTAATGTCACAGAGGTTTTCTTAAACAGAAATAAAACCAGAAGTTTAAAAACAAGTGAAAATGTGAAATGAGCACTTATTAATACTACTGCTTCAGTTAGAAGAAACTTACTTTTTAAGCTTTTGTTTAGCGTTCTCTGTCTGATGATGTCCCCAAATGGGACAAAAGAAACTTACCCGACACCAGTTTGATGTGAATAAGCAGACACCCCTTTATTCAGCACGCTGGGAACACGGGGATCACTCCTCCAACGTGTTCGCTGAGCAACAAAAGTTATGTAGTTTTTGTACCTCTCACATCCATTGTTAGAGTTTACCTTTACATTGATTGATTATGAGATTGGTCATTTGCATTTAAAGGTACTGTATTCCTAAAATTTGCTGCACGTGCTGCCTCCGTAAGGGTCTTCATAATGAGTAAGCGTACTGCTTCTAGCGGGTGTACCTTTTACTGTTAAAATGAGATTATAATGAGCTAAACTTCTGTTAGGAACATAGTGACCTGAGCTTATTCGCCAGCTTGGCTTTCAAGGCTGGAAAATCTGAGCAGAATTTTCTGACTGTGAAATTTATGTTCAGTGTGGGAGTGTCTGCGTTTCCAGGACCCCACAAAGCATTAACTGTGTGTTAGCAATGAAGTCTGTCTGTCTTAGTTTGGCTATTCCTGTGGTTTAATGAACATCTGTAGCACAGAAATTCAGCTTCAGTTACAGATACTTGATTGACCAGGACAGCTGAGCAAGGAGCTGTTTTCTTGCAGAGGAAAACTGCACACTCTTGAGATGTTCAAGGCAGGCCTTTCCCTTCTTGTCATTCTCTCTGTCTCAGGTTCTTGTTCTCGTGTTCTGCGAACCTGCCTCTCATTTACAGGTCCTTCATAAATTTCCTAGTTTACTGCCTTCATCCTTGCTGCTCATCGATCTTAAGGCCTGTGATCAGGAAATTGATATTCTATATAAGGCTGAAAAAGACTAGTTTACTCAAGAATTTTTCTACGAAGACTAGTAGTATTATATTTTGTTTTTCAGATCTAGCGTCTCCAAAGGTGAGGCAGATTATTCCCTCCTTCTGGTCTTTTGTAGCATATGGGCTCTTTTCTGAAGACAGAATTTTGCAAATTCTCCCTTTCCTATCTGTCACACTGGCTTTTTTTGTGGTGCTTCCCATTCTCGTGCTTTGAAATTTCGGAATTCCTGCTCTTACAAGCATTGACTAAATGCAGAGTTTTCTTTGTTAGAAGTTCAGAATAGTGTTCTTTCTACCACTATTTTGATGACTATAGTGATAAGTTTTAGGGTATTTTTTTTTTTGAATGAAGGGACAGCAAGGCCTTGTTTGGTAAGGAATAATTTGGTTTACTGTTCCCTGTTGTTGGTAAGAGGTTCCAGAAATCGGTGACAGTAAATGTAATGATCTGTACGCATTCTCTAGTAACTGCCAAATGTCATTTGGACACATTTCCAATGCACACTGTACTCTTGTCATAAACACGGACTCCTTAATAACCAATTATTTTGAAATTTTTTTGTCTTTTTAAGCTATTAAAATGCTATTAACTGATTATGATTTTTATCTATTCTTGGCCAGCTAAAATCTGCTTCCTCCTACCACCTTTCATTTATGTTTCTGATTAGTTCAGCTGTAGATGGAGTGAAAGTAGAACAAAAGGCAGTGACGTAGTGGCATATTTCCCCCAAAAAAATGTAGAGGGATGCCTCCCCAGCTTGAGTTGCTCTTTTACTACTGGGAGAAGGAGAATGCTTTTGTGAACGGGGCCTCAGGATATTAGATTTCAGGTCTGATGTCGTCATTTGGATAAATGAATAAATCTAGGGACACTATTCTGGTTGGTAGTGAGGGTCCTTTCTACAACAGCTGTAGTGTTGTTGTGGGTGTGGTGGCAGCTTTGATCCCTGGTTCCCCACTGATTTGGGGGAGACTTTATTGTTCATATAAGGCAATATATTTCATTACTATCTAGTGTTGGGTTGCTGTAGATGTAAGGAGAACTGATATAGTTAGGCAGGTCTGGTTACTAATTACAAATTAGTGTGGGTATGGTAATCCATTGAGACCATCTAAGCTGTCATGACTGTATCTGTTACTGTACCTATTCTAATGTGGTTTGTCTTCCTGTCTTCAAATGAGGGCCCCAGGCTCCAGCAAAACAAACCTGTCTGATGAAAACAGCTCAGTGAGTGAGAACTCAGTAGTGTGTAAATCTGTGAGCCAAATAGGATGGCACTTTAAAAGAAGTGAAATAGAGTTTAAATGGGAGCTACTGCCATGTCCTGGAGAAACGCTGCTTCATGTCTTAGACGCAATGTACAGTTTGAGTGCTGGAATTGAACAGCCTAGTGAATTCAACAGGGAAGAATTTATCTTTTCAACTCACAGCGTTAGCTGAAGGTGATGCAGGCTCATCTTTAAACAGAACTTGTTATAATCACTTTTAGGTGCAAGCGAGAGGTACAATTTTTGTGCCATCCTGAGGACTCTGACTGTTGAGATTAAAGTACATGCACTGACCAAAATGATCTTCCTGAGCCATCTACACAAACTGTTTATTAATGTATTTTTTTTCTTTAAGCCTGGAGCAGTGGTGAGCATTCCCTTTGGTTAATGTGAGTCTCTCTGTATTTCCAGCTGGCCCACGCAGATTCAGTGGTGCTCAGTGGCACATGCAGAACGTCCTCAAAGACTCTGTGGAGAGCTCCGATGATGAATTCTTTGATGCACGAGGTCAGTACACACTTTTGTCCTCCCCTCCCCATACTTTCCCCAATTTTGCAGCAAGCAAGCAAGCTGCTTTGGGGATGAACTGACAACATTGTCCTCAGCAGACTGAGATCTGGAAAAAAAACCCATCAGATCTTCTCTCAAGGACTTCTGAATGAGCCTGAATTTATGGGAGATGGGTGAAGTGCTGGGGTGGATGAGTGAGCTCCTGCGAGCTGAATCTGGCATCAGAAGCAGCATGACTGCAACAGTACAGAGCTTCATAGGGTCTCTTGGGCCCAGCTTGTTTACATGTCAGGGTAGTATATGATATTACGGTTGGAGTGCTCTTGTTTGCAGCTCCTGATGAAGGCCGTAAGTGTCTGTGTTACTGATGGCCAACTTTTAAAACCAACGGCCTAGATTTTCCACTCTGACAGAACTTCCACTGAAGTGAATGGGACCTTGGCTTGTTCAAGAAGCAGCAATATCTGAATGCCTGTAGATTTAATCAGATGAATCCAGAATGCTGTGCTCCCTACAACATCTGATGAGACTCTGAATCTTGGCATGCTCTTTAACATGTCGAGTTTTGTTCTGAAGTGGGTGTAAAGTTTGTAGGGTGTGTGCACACACAACTTTCCACCTATGTTGGGAGACGGGAGCTTTGTTTTGGTTTTGTTTGCAGGAGCCAAACCTAATGCTTTTCTGACATGTTTCATTTGCTTTCCTAAAGAGATTAACCAGCAAGGGAGGATTAATTCTTCTACTGCTGTGAAATCCAACTGTAGGATCTTTCATAGTGTAGGCTATTGAGTTCAGACTGAGCTGTCCTTATGTCCTCTTGTTACCTGGAAGTCAGGAGTGAAGGGTGATGGAATAAACTTGTTGAATGACCTTTGGCTGCTGTAGCAAACTGGATTTCTTAAGTACAGAGCAATCCCTGTGGCTTTGAGCAATGTGGTCTAGTGAAAGATGTCCCTGCCCATGGCAGGAGGAGTTGGACTAGATGATCTTTAAAGGTCTCTTACAACCCAAACAATTCTATGATTCTATGAAAAGGAGGTGGATTCCTCTCCCCGCCAAATATTTGTTGAGACTTCTTTTCTAGTCTAAAGTAAACCCAGTTAACACTCCTGCTATTCCTAAACATTATATTGCACGATTTTTTTACAATTTACTGCTTTTTCTACCTTTTAATCGCAGCTATTTTTGCTATATGATTAAATCTTGATTATTTTTGCAACAATGAGAGAAGCATAATTTGGCTTTAGCAACAGGAGATCTAAAGGCAAAATGAGAGTAGGAAACTGGCCAAAGGTATTCTCAGTCTGGGGTCATATCCAAAGCAGCTAATTGTGGAAGTGGCTGGTTTTTGTTGAAACTGGTGAATAAACGTAGAAGTGCAGAATAAGGATGCATATGTGTTAAGAACAGAAACTGTAGTGTATTTTGATGGGGGTGTGTGGAGGGGTGTGTTGGGGCATTTTTGGTAAGCATGTCAGTTAGTTCTGGTTTCATGTTGGGGTGCAGAAGCAGAGAATACTGTTTTTGACAAACTGCATGCCTGTCCCCTCCCTTGGTCAGTGTACTGCTTCCGAAACAGGCTATATAAGCATTTATTTTAAGGGTTGCTATGTCACTCTTCTCATTGAGTCCATGTACTGCAGACTGGGTTGCATTCACACTCCTAAATGAACAATTCCAATTCTTCATTTTTATGACCTAGACTCCAACCACTAGTATGAAGACAAATTTAAGGATTTTCTTCTCGTAGTGGCCCTGTTAGCTTCATTAATTTTGCTCTTGGTATCTTGATTTTGTGCTTAAAAAAAATTGCGCTCCTTATTTCCCTACCCTTTTGGGGGAGCTCATGCGCTGTTGTTGAGTCTAGCAACTTGCAGCTCTGATTACAGCACAGAGCCTACTGGCCAGAGAAGCTGTCCGAGCAGAGCACAATTAGCAACCCATATGTTTGGAAGTTAAAACAAAGCCAGTGTATGCAATCTTCCACCTACATACTTACGCCTTTTATCCATGCTCTGTGTGCTGACAAATGTTCCCTACAGCATTTGAGCCCTGTTACAAGTTCCCATTCAGCAAACATTTTCCTCATAGCACCTCACAAAGTTAGCAAGATGTCATTTCCAGGAGTAGAAAGACTTCAAAGATATGGCCCGGGAATATTGTGGAGAAGACATGGCAAAACCGGTCATGTTGAATCACGCCACGTGACAGAAAGGTGTGATTGTCTGACTTAGACTGGTCCCGTTTGGGCACTGGACTCTCTACAGGAGGCAGTATGAGGAAGTGGGTGAAAAACAGATGGACTGTGGGTACATACGATCTGTTTTAGGGCTCTGATTTTCTGAGTCGTGTAAAACGATGCATTTCATTTCTAGGTTTTCATTTTTCCAATTGTAAACTACAATAAATCTTTCCTGGCAGGTGACCGGAAATTGCAGGGTATTTAAGAGGAAGTTGTTGATGATGGTGATTATTAATAAGTACCTGGGCGGTGGTTTCAGGCTTTTTGCGGACTCCTCAGAAGAAGCAAAGTTAACAGCTGATACCATGTTTGTAATAAGATGCAAATGGTAGTATTGCTGTTGGCAGGGGATCCTGTAGCCACTTCTGATCTACTTTAAATTTAAATGAACTCTGACTTCAGCAGTTATTCTGGATTTAAACTAGTCCAGCAGCTGAGAATCTGGCCTATCAGAAACATACTTTCTTCCATCATTTCTTTATCAGTGCATTAGGCTTCTGATTTAGAATGTGAGGGTGTGGGGTTCGGGGTTTTTTTGCTTGCTTCCTAAGTGCGTAACTGTAGCAGATGTTACAGTCAAAAGCCTGCTGACAGCTTTGTTAAAGTTTGAAGAGGTGATGTGGAATACAGCTGCCTCATTTTCTCCAGCTGAGTTTATTTAGTCTGCATAAAAACTTTTGTTATTAGTTTTGGCTTCTTAAATGAGCCTTATGGCACTATCTCTGTGTTTCTAGGTTCATATACAGCTGAAGCCAATAGACACGTGGTATATATTTCAAGCCAGGCTCTGCATGTACTTTCTCAAGATTTTTATTCATGAAAGAGGCTATGGTGTAGCTCTCAGCTAATTAAGAGCTGCTCTTAATTTGCTGCACCTTCCTCTCCTGAAAATAGATCCACCAGTCTCATTTATTTAATTTTAAAATATTCCGCTGAGCGACTTGAATATTGTTTGGAAATGCTGCCAATGAACTGAAGTGGAAGTTTGGGAGGTCTAAGCACTCCTCAGCAAGTTTGTGCTCTAAGGCAGCAGTGTGAACTAAAATTCCGTTGTGCTTAGCAGAGAGCCTCTCAAGGTGTGAGGATGCCGACCCTTGTTCACTAAAGCACATGAATTTTAAGAAAAGGCTGCTGTTCCAAAGATGGCCTGTGAATGTCTTAATGTCAAGATGTCTTATCTTTTCCTGCCTCAGTTTTTAGCGGGTGTTATTTCCCTCTGATCCGCCACCCCCCGCCCCAAGTTTAAACATCAGTGGAAGGCACTTCTGTGTTATTTTTTGTGTGATACAGTCATTGCTGATGGTAACTTGTTTACCGTCGGTTTGGAAGAGACTCAAGTGCTTGATCTTGCTAGTGCTACTAGCATAGATATATTTGGGAGAAGTGTCATAATACTCCTAGTTTTTGAGCACAGTATGCTATGTGTAAAGTGTATTGATTTAGTATGTAATACAGCTTTCATTAAATACTTCTTAATTTTTTAGTCTCAGGGGCAGTCTAAAACTCCAAAATACTTCTAATGAGAGTAGCTATCCTTTTTATAATTGTTACGTGAAAAAGTGACTGCTGTGTATAGATAATGAAGGACATTGTTACTGAGTTGTTAATCCTCTAATAACAAAATTTTAGTGAGATAATTAATATGTGATAAACTGCTTATGTGGATCAAAATTAAGTGTGTATTGGAGACATCTAGGCATGAAGAGAATGAAAGATGGGGCTCTGTTCCCACTGGCTGTTCAGTGAGAATAAGATACCTAAATTGTTTAAACTGCGTTGAAATCTTAAGCTTTAGTGAGTGGGACAGTTGGAAACAGAAGAGAAAAATAGCCTCTGCCGATTTTACTCTACGCTGCCTTTGTGCTTTTCAGTGGTCTCCTACACGTGGGTAAAACAACTGTCTTGAGCATTTCAGCAATGTTTTCAAATTCCCTGTGAAGCTGAAATTGTAACTTTGAGCACTAATTCATACTTCGGATTTTGTCTAAAAAGAGAACTGAAGTGAAGATAATAAAGACATTTTAGATGAGGTATTTTGTTTGGTGCAAAAAATGTTATTGGGCTCTGTCTTTGGGAGTATGATTGCTTACTGTGCTTGATGGAATATTCTTTGGAATTGTCAACATCCATTGTTCAAGAATGCTTTGAAGGTCGGTGTGATGACTGCATTTCTGGAGTTGCTGAGGCATGGCTAATGAGAACAAAAAATGCACTTGGAATTTGCTGAATGTAGTCCATGTTTTACCTAAGTCATTGAACAGACTTCATTTTGCAGGATACTAAAATGTTGATAAACAGTGATTGCCCACTGTACCAAAGGAGTTTGACACAAGTATTTCCCGGTTTTGATTACTTTGTGGTTAACTTGCAAAAATGCTCTTCAAATCAAGTTTTGTTCTGGTAGATTTCCTGCAGAAAAGTGGTATGGAGAAACTGACCCCTTCATGTCTACAGTAAGTGTAATTCATCTATTAACCAACCAGAGATAGTGTTGATTATGTGTAGTACCTTATAATCATCACATACAGTCTTTGGCCAGTACAAAGCCTTATTGTACTAAACCCTTTGCAAATGCACAAGCGATGTTTTTTGCAGCCTTCTCTTTGTCACCTTTCCTTCTGACCAGATGGATGAAGACAGGCTGTAGAAATTGGCACAGAGTGGAATGATCTTACACAGAGCCATAAACTGTATCAGTGGCTGAACTAGGGGAACAAATGGTTCTATTTCAGGAGCCTATCTACTGCATTTATATTGCGTAACTTAGTAGTGGGAACATAAACTCTTACGTTTGCTGGCCTGTATATTACTAGTAGAGCGTAGGTAGAAAACCTTCTCTGGTGTAGATTATCTCATTATTGACTTCTTGCACTTATTTCAGTTTCTTGTTTTCTGGTGCTGCTACCTGTAAACCATACAGCAGTGGCCAGGCTGTTCTTTGAATCTGATTAACATCAGCAATTAACAAAGAAAAGAAAAAAAGCCCACAGTAACAATAGGGCATCTATGAGAGGTGAAGAAACCAAAGGAGGATTTGGTGTTCTGTCATTTTTGTGCATGTACTCTTTCATAGAGTCATAGAATATCTCAAGTTGGAATGGACTCATGCGGATCATCAAGTCCAGCTCCCTGCTCCACAGGACAACCTAAAACTAAACCATAAGACTCAGAGCATTGTCTAGGTGCTCCTTGAACTCTGACAGGCTTGGTGCCGTGACCACTTTGAAGAGCCTGTTCAAGCGACCAACTGCCCTCTCAGTGAAGAACCTTCTCCTCATGTCCGATCTGAACTTCCCCTGACACAGCTTCACTTCATTTCCTCATGTCCTATCGCTGGTCACCAGGGACAGGAGATCTGCGCTGCCCCCCAGACAGCCTTTCAGGAATAATGAAGTGTTTAAATGTCAGGAAAATAAATGTTCACAAAAGCACAGATACTGGCAAAAGAGGCAGAAGGTGTTTCTACCATCAGAAGCTCTCTTGGGTGATGAGCGAGCGTGTATCTTTGGTAGAGGAAAGCATATATGTGGGATAAAGTGATTGGCATTATCAGTGGAATAAATGTAGCACCAGAGAAACCACAGGAATTTATCTGTGCTGGAATGAGGGGAACCTGTCCAGGAGAGGTACTGCAGCTTTCACCCCCTAGAATTGAAGTAGCTTGATAGCCTTATTCTGTCTTCAGCTTTACATTTCCTGTAATGTTTCTTACCTGTATTTCTCACATGTTCTCTGTTACTTGTACAGTACTTCATCAGTGCTTGATGTTCTTGCAGCTGAAAGGACTTTCAGCTGGAGTTGAGTACGATGTTTCTTTATGGGAGAATTTGGAAGATATCCCAGACTCTACACGTACCCATGTGTAATTTGCAGTTGGGAGACGGAGAGCACAGCAGTGGGCACAATTAAAACAACACTGGTGAGCTGCTTTTGCATTCTGAAAAACAGCTGGGGTCAAACCCCAGTTCCTCAAACAAAGAAATTTCTGGCTGACAGCCATGTAAACAGAGAATCAAACACCTGTGTTTGAGATGGAGCAGCTGTACGTGTTTTGACTGTTGATTCATCTGCCCTGGCTAGCTACTTAATTTAGTGAAATCCATAGAGAAAGGGAGAAGTAATATTTTACTGTTTTCTTTTGCCGAACTTTCATGTGTTTCTTGCTTTCTGTGTGCCACGCAGTAAGTTAGGCAGAAAGTTCTTAGTTCATAACAGGACTGAGTTATGGTTCCATGTTGGAAACTTCAGGCCGACTAGATTTTTTTCCCTTGGTGCTAGCAGATTTTTCTCAGTTAAATGATCACTAAAAACACTTTCTCTGTGTGTCAGATGACCTACCAGTGTGAACTTCCAGCTGCGTGTGAACAAGGTAAGAAGCTTTTCACAGTTTGGCCAGGTGAGGGATGGAAGGAAAGATGCAGGGTCATCCCATGTTTGCTGGCAAGGCACTGGAGGCAAGGAAAAACTTGAGTGGTTTTCCCAGGTTCAGGCAGGACCCCAGGTTCTGTGACAGCCACAGAGAGAGTCCAGGTCTTTTGAGAGTTGGCTGCGTTTAGATGTGCTAGCACCCACTGTGTCCTTCAGACTTCGAGTGTATTCTGCTGCCATCACCTCAGCAGTGGAGTGGTGGGGATAAGCAAGCTCACGAGGAGAGGAGGGGGGAATCTTTTGCTCAGGTGCTGTAGTTGCGTTCCTCCCAGACAAGCTGCTTTCAGAAGCACTGTGGCATGCTAAAGGTTTAAATGGGAACAAAAACTCAAGCCGAAGTTTGTGTACTCAGAAGCCCTTTGCCTATTAGGAGAGTTTTAAAGTTGAATGGTCCAGGGGTAAGGGGCCAGCCATGAGCAGCCAGTTTCTCCAGGAGAATGCTGCGGGAAAGTGTCAAAGGCTTTACTAAAGCCTAGGTAGACAACATCCGCAGCCAAAAATCTTCTATAAGAGATTTAAATATTTGTTTCTGAAAAGCTTACTCTTTGCTGAAATAGAACAAGATTTTCACACTTGCAAAGGTGACTGTTAAACTTGCTACCTACATACAGGTCTTCTAGCAGATTACAAATCCAACCAAAATACCCTTGAAATTTCAAGTCTCTACTGCGTAAGGACTGGTTGTGCCTGACTGCTGCGTCTGTGAAATACGAAAGAGAGTGCTGGCTCTTCTGCGGAGAACCCACCAAAACAGAGAGATCCCACGTCCACAGAGATCGCGCTAAAACCTGGAAGGCTTTTGCCCCTCCATGCATTCATCATGCTCTTTATCACTGCAAAAACATGATCACTTGTAGATGAAACGTCAGATTTCTTAAGTGAAGCTATATGCAAAACTTGAGAGTATTTGGGCCTTCTGCTTCAAGTTTCTCCTTTGCAAATTGAATGCATTTCCCAACCACTTTAAAATCCGTGGGTTCTGCTATAATACAAACAGTAAGTGGTTTCAAAAGTACACCTACATCTCAACATGCTGCTAACTAGCGATACTTGATACAGGAAACTACCCTATCATGTAACTGCAACATACTTGTGTTTGGTTGCAGAAGATGAAGGTTACAGCTGAATACATCTTCACAAAATGGTCAGAGTATGAAATACCACTGTTTAAGTAGTATTTTTTTCTCAGTTTTGAAAAGCTGCTCAAAGAAGCCTGCACATTCCCATTTTGCCATTTTATCAGACCTCCAAAACAGACAGGCAAGCACTCCCCCCGCCACCTCCCCAAAACCTTTAAGCAGAAAAAAAATACTCCAAAACACAGCCCTGGAGACATACCTATTTCAGTTGCTTTCATTTCTTTTTCACTGGTATAAATGCATGCATCTACTGATGTTAAAGGCATCTGCGGTGCTGCTGGTTTGTCTTGTAATGCCAACACTGCACTTTGTTCAAGAAGAACGAAGGAGGAAAAAAAAGCTACCAAAGAAAACCATTATTACCGTGTTTTATCCATGGATAATGTCTGACCAGTCAGCCAGACACTCACCACTGCTAGGCCTTAAAGAGGTCTCGTGGGCTGTGCTCATTCTCGATTGCTGCTAATTCAAACACTTTCCTATTTGTATTTGTGCAGCTGCACTGAAGAGCCTGTGTGAGGCTCAAATGGCCAAGATGCTTCTTGTTGCTTACTCCCAGTTGGCGGATGTGAACAGCAGGAAGTAGTAAGCATAAAACATCACTGAAAATCCCCATCATCCCCACCTGATGGCAGGAGGGAAGAGACAAAAACCACTTCGGATTTGGTAAATGAGCAGGAAGCGAGGGTGACAGCATCACCAATTTAAAAATCTTTTACCCTTTCTGGAGAAATTATGTTCCAGTCAGCTGAGTACTAGAGCAACATGCATGAATCTGGTAGATCCATCCAGAACTTCTACTCATTTTGCTGAATTGCAGATGGTATTTCAGGGAAAAGATTAAGACATTAAAAGATTAAATACATGAAATTTATGGTAGAACAAAGTTGTCATCACCAATATTTGGGCCTTAAAGGTAGAAAACAGTTGAAATTCCTGAGACTTGAAGTGAATACATTTTATTAGGCTTAACATTTTAGCTACACTAGATTTTCGTATTTTAAAACATAACTTATTTTGTTAATTAAGAAGCTAAAAGTTTCAGTCAAAAACAATCCCAAGAGTCCACGATTGTGATATTAAAGAGAAAAGAAAAATATAAACCATCACAAAACTTTATAATTAAACCATTTGAAGCACTACTATATTGTTAATTTGATTGTGACAGTGCCCATCAAACCCAATGAAGTTAACAAAACTTTGTTAATTAACAACAAGCAAAATAGGATCAATTAGCACAAAAAGAACTATACATAACTGACACAGATGCAATGCTTGGAATCATTTGAATGGTATTTTTTAAATGCCAATTCCATACGCACAGTATTTGGAGAGCTTCTCTGTAATGCCAGGTATTTGCTTTCACGTTGCTGTTCTGTGAGCAGACATGGTCTTAGCAGGGAAACAAAATTGCCCAATGGCTAAATAATAGCGAAAGACTTCAGTGAATTTGTGGCTTTCTGGGCAAAGTATTACGGAATTCTCAAGAATCTCAATACCAATTTTGCTACTGTTTGGGCGTGGAGGGCATAATCTGTTCATTCCTTGAGGTTCTGTGCCCCATGGGCCCCGCGGATGAGCTGACGTGAGTGGCAAAGGCTGGGGACCCAGGTGAAGGATGCGAGTGGTAGAAGTTGGCTTGTAGTTAAGGTTTCTGCCAAAAAGAGACCTCTGTCTGGGGAGTGGGTTCTCAGTTTACAAAGCCTTTCTGAAGTATGAGTGTTTTGGCTGTATGCATAATACACATACGCAATGCTCAGTAGTATTTTTGATGTTTTAAACCTCTGACTTGGACATGGCTGTTTCTTCTAATGTACGTTGCGACATTGCAGTTCACTGGAGTGGGTCAGAGTAGGGCCTACCTTCTGGTGTTATTTGTCCCTCTTTGCAGTGACTTGCTCTTATATTCTTTAGTGTGTGCTTTGTTCAGCATATCAAGGACCACTTTATCATTTCATGATGTGTCCCCACCCTCCAATTTCCTCCTTGAAGCTTAAGTGAACGCCTCATAGGTGTAGATGTGTGCTTGGCTGAATACGATCCCCGTAGCTGATAGTATTAACGCAGCGTCCGGCTCCTTGCTGCGGTGCCCCTACCAAAGATCATGAAGGTAAACCAGCTGCAGTGTAAATGAATTGAGAGTTCAAGGCAAGTGGGAAATAAGGAGAGGAACAATAACAGAAAGGACGATAAATTGAGGCCTTTCAAGGAAACAAGGAGTACTTTGTGTCCCTTTGTCTTCTCACAAAGAAATTGCAGGACGAAATAACTTTTTGTAAGGATAAAATGCGTCAGGTGCTTGTACTTGCCAAAGGAGGCAAATAACAAGAGAAGACTCCTGTGCTCTGAAGTGAAATTGCATTTGAAAATGTAGCTTGTTTACGGAGGTCGAGACTGTGCTGTGTGTGAAATCAGAACACCTCGGAGTCTGTCTTGGTTTGCATTATGAAAAATAGTTTCACCTGCATCCAGCACGGCATACGGTGGCTTGTGGTGTTCAGTCCTTGTGCCTTCCCAGGGGTGCAGAAGCCAGCAACTCCTTTCTACTCCTGACACTTTGCCTCGTGAAGTAACAGACTATGGAGATGTGATAATCTGTTTTGTGCTAGGAAAAGTAAAGCAGAGATGTGACGTTTTTGTATGCAGTCTAGTAAAGAGATAGAATGCCTTTTATCTGTAGTATTCCTTTTTTTCCCCTTTTCATTGATGCTCGTTTGAGGTTCAAAGTCATATGAGAACTCAGAGTGAATTGTTTCCTCACTTCCCCTTCCTTCTGTGTACCTTTAAGTGAGTTTGCTTTGAAACATAATTTTGAAAGACAGAGATGTATGTTCATATCCTTCTGTGTAGTGATCCACAAGTCATAAAAATGCTTTGAAAACTCACAGGTCCAGATACCCAGTTAAGACTAACCAGATACCTTGTTTGCTCAATTACGTGTGTCGGTTTACTCCAGCTGAGAAAATGTCTTGCTGACATTATTTTGGCTTTATTGTCTGGCTGGTTTTTTTTGATTGCTGACAAACAGTGTATATGGGCAGACACTTACAGAGCAGCCTGCACATTTACCCTTGTTAGTTTGCTTTGAAACAACTGGGAACAGCACAACTTGAAGACCTGCAGGCTCACCCAGTTCACAGTGCCAGCAGATGAGGAGGTGAGACAAAGAGTGTGCAGAGGTGGTTGATGCTTGTGGGAGCAGTTGATACTAATGAACATCATAGCTGTCCACTAGACCACAAGTGTTTGAACGTGATGTTCTGTGGTGGTGTGCAGTTGCACTAGGTTAGTTTCTCATGCTTGTCCTTAAGGGTCTTCTTTCCTGTTACTTAGTGTGGGGAAAGAGGCATAGCAGAACTCCAGTTTAGGATGCACAGGTGTATTTGTCGAAGAATTTCATGCCTGGATAGTTAATAAGCACTCTAAGTAGAGGGAGCAAAGTTGGTGAGAAGCGTAACTGTTTTCTTCAGACTGGGAGAGGAAGAGGGGTCCTGAAACTGATGGCCAGGCTGGGGCGTGATCCACAGCCTCCCCTTGGAATGGGGATTGGGTCAGGGTCTGCAGTGTACTAGACACTGGTGCCCCGGACTAAATACCGTGGTATTGCAGACCACGGGTAACGCTTTCTGCCCAACTCAGAAGGCCGACAGAAATGAGAGACAGAGTCTGACCTCTAATCTTGTTGCATCTTTCCGCTAAACAGTAATGCCATCTGGAGTGCCTGGCTCGGTAAATGACGTAACAGTAAAAGCGGTAAGAAAATACTAGATCTAAATGGTCAAACAATTTTGAAGCCGTGTTTCTCTGCGAGAGACCATTCTTTAGCATCCTTGATACAATTCCCCAGTGCTAAAGCCAGTTGCCGGACAGATCCTCACCCCAAAACGGACTGTCTGAAATACCGCTGAAAGGCTCTGTGGCCTCTTCCTGCTGGGTGAGACAGGTCTCTCGGGAGACATGCTGCACAAAGGCAGCCGGAAGAGCTGCCTCCTCTGCGTTGACGTCAAGGAGCTCAATGGCTTGGTCTCGCCTTTCCTCATTTCACTTCATGGTAACAGTTAATGGAGTAGCTCGTTCCGCAGTGGACAAGCTGCCCCAAAGGACAACCTTTGCTTTAGGCAAAGGTTTTGGTTGCTGATGGTCACAGGAGATGCAGGATGTCCTTGGGGCAGCTCAGTCCATCTGCAGGGGCTGGTGCCAGGGTGCCACCAAGCTGCCTTCAGGCAGCCTGTCAGGACACTCTAGAGCAACCCCGTGCCTCCTTCCTTTCTCCTTACAGAACTTCAAATAAATCAGCCTTTGGGAGAGAAAGTGACAAAAACGCGAGCAAAATGCTATTCAAAGTGGTTGATTTTCTTCGCCTCAGGGACCAGCTGAGGTTACATCAAGTCCAGTAGGGGCTTTGCTGGATCTAGCTTCTCTGATAAATCTGACAAATGACCTTTATGGGTGTTTGTTTCTAAAAGGCAGGACGTAGGGGGAGATAAGATACGGTGATGACTATGAAGTGATTTAAGAGCCTTTATACAGATCCACTTTCCTTCTCCCCAGTACCAAGATCTCTCTAAATGAGAGAACATGAAAGAACATACATTTTAAAATAGCTTGAGATCCACTGCGAGGCCTGGTTGCCAGCAAACTCATGGGGTTTTTTGTTTGAAAATGTGAATCATTTTAGCCAGAAATTTTCTGGCCAAATTCTTCAGTGTTTACTCCCATAACAGAGCCCTCCTCTCTACAGAAGGCAGTAAGAGAGGGTAGGATTTGACCCATTCCATAACAAGTAAAGAACTATGTTTATTCGGTTTACTTTTTTTTAATTTGTTCTGTGCACTCACCCTAGGTACAAAACCCATTCTGGGCTGTATACAGTCAGGCTGAAATGCTTGTAGTGAATTTATTCAGAAAGGACTAATGCACCCTTCTTGCAAAAGCCGTTAAATCGAAGGAAAATATATTCCTACAGCTTCTAGGCCTGTTTGGTTTTGGGACTTTTTTTTAAAAGAGAAAGAGAATATCTACAGTTTGTGTTTTATGCTTTCAGCTTTTGCTGCCCTCCTCCCTGGATGGAATCTCAGTAAAAGAGACAGTTCTCTGTGCTGTGGGCTTGGTGCCATTCCAGTATGTCTCTGTGTCCCTGGATGAAAATGTACAGCTTTGTGTAGCACAGGTGGCTTTGACAAAAGGGGAAAAACATGCTTGAAAAGCCTTAAAACTGGTCTGTATGTCCATTCTTCCCTCTGCTCCGCCTTTTGAATGTTCTGAAGTAAAAGTAAAGAAAAAAAGTTTAAAAAAAATGAATTTTTTCCAAGGGGGGCGAAGAATTCCGACTAATTCTGTTACTTGATTTTAAACACTCAAAGTGATTTATTACAAACTTTGTTTTCAAGTGACCGTTCAAGGTAGCAGCAAAAATTCAGGCAGTCCTCTCTCTTCCATGGTTTTCCTGCACACAATATATGAAGCACGTAGGTACACTGTAGGGCATATCAGTAAGCAATAAGCTTTCCTGGAGAGTCCTGCATATGCTAACCTGTTATATATTCCCATTAGGGACCATGATGAGTGTTTATGTCTCTCTCAATTGCTAGTAGTCACCCTGTCTTTTTTCTCTTTATTAGTCACTGCAATTTGTTCAGTTCTGCTTTTTCCTCCTACAGAAGAGATGGTGGAAGGAAAGAGTGCCATTCTCATAGGCATGAGCCAGTGGAACTCAAACGACCTTGTTGAGCAGATAGAAACAATCGGGAAGCTGGAAGAAAATCAAGGTAACGTTTAGCTTGCCTTACATATTAATTTAAAGTTAACAAGAAAATTTTGACTACTGAAGCAATTAGTTTTCAGATATTATGTAAATACTCAACAGAATTATCATTTACAGCATCCCATAGTTAAAAGAGTTACATAGACATGTAAGTAGAATTTTGTTGCTGGGAAATAAATTTCAATAATCTCTTTCAGGAGGAAGCTTCTTCTGTGGCAGGCCAGGTAATACAAATTTATTGACTTCAGTGTAAAGTCAATGTTGGACTCCGCTCAACAACTGTGAGATAGATTACAAGACCACAACTTAAGTTTTGCATGCATATAAGGGACTTGTTGGTCATTGTCACTGGGGTATTTTGCTCGCTAAAGTCAGCAAATCGTTATCTGGAGTTTTCAAGGGGACACATACTTTCAGGAGTATTTGGGGCCAGTTTTAGGTAAACATTTAGGTAACTATGTGCCACTGAAATGAGTGGGAAATGGGCAGTGATGCACCAGTGAGAATCTGGGACCTAGGACAAAAACCTAAGCAGTCTTTCTTTAATTGTTACTGTGGCTCTTAAGTTGCCTAGTTGTTTGTAAATTAAAATTACCTCATTGATTTTAGGGGGAGAGAAGGACCTAACTTCCTTATGGTTGGTGGTATGGGGCTCATGTATAATGCTGCTTGTTAATTAATCTAGCTTTTTAAAGAATTTGATGGATTTGTCCATTTTAAGAGCCTTTTCAGGAGACTTTTCTTTATGGATTTGCTACACGTAGCCAAGCCTGAAGATAGCTGTCAGCAGGTCTATTTTAGCATACAGGTATATAAAAGTAGTATTTATCTGAGTCACAAACTTACTGATTACCTACCATGAGAATGTTTTATTTTGATAGTGTTTTCGTGATAGGTAGACACGTTACACACAGTGTATTTGCAATTGTTAAATAGGTAATTAGAGAAGAAAAAACTTCTCTGTTTTACATTTGCTCTTAATGATATCAAGTCCTCGCATTGTTTGGTAACTTTGTTTGGAGTCAGAAATTCAGTGGCAATTTGTAAGAGATACTAGGTGTGTTGTAAATATGCCATTTTCTCTGCTACAAAGTAGCAAGAAAAATTAATACAGTATTGCATAAAGTACGAGTTAGTCTTCTGAATGACTTGCCAAAGACCGGCTATCCTTGCTTTCTTGCAGATACTTTTTTTCAAGAGCTGACAAAGATTTAGAATGCGTGTTTTCATTTTAGCACCCATTATATGTGGATAGTTTTGTTTGTTTTTTTCATAACACCCTTTGTGTTGTGTGTAAGAGACTTGTTTTTAAGGGTTTCTGCTGTTAAGAAACAAGGTTGGTAGAAGGATTATTGTTTGCATTCTGCAGCTCAATAGCTGCAGCAAAGAGAATCTGAGACCTGGTGCCGCATGGGAGATCTGCACAGAAACAAACGAAGCAGTCCCCTGAGTTATAGTCCATCCTTCTTCGTACAAAGGGTTTCTATTTTCATTTAATCTAATTCTCTGTGATGTTTTGTAAAAGAAAGAGTTTTCATCCGTTCTCTTCTTTCACTGCATTTCTGTTCACCTACAGGTGTTAGAAGAGGCTTTAGAGCCAGTATACCTAACTCAAAGCATTCGATGAATTGGTCTATGTGTAAGATGAATCTACATTCTGATACTGCTCCACGCGTGCCGTAAGCGTACTATGGCTTTTAGGTCACGGTTCATTGTGCTGATTTTGACCGTTCTTGAGTAGAGGCGTCAGTCAAAGACAGAAGTTGTTAAGAACCGGGCTAGCATAAGTCTGAGCCAATATTTTGTGTACTGTATCTCAGTATGCCGGAATGTAATTTCACTGCTTCAGTAATGCAAAGGAAAGTAGAGTTCTGGCTGTAATGCACGCTGCCAGTTAGAAGTTTTTCCTGATGCACCCCTGCTAAATACATCTGATTTCTAAGTAGGCAAGGCAATTACGTGCAATTCCTTCTTTTCTCTGCCACCTTATACTCTCGGATTTAGTCCTATTGATTAGCTACCTGTCGATTTAAAAAAAAAAAAAAATTTTTTTTTCTCTTTTTCCTTACATGTGCTCATGTGTATCGTATCTTCATGGAATTATCTCCCAAATGCTGATAGGTTGTACTGCAGTGTTGTTAATGCAGATAATTGACGGTGCTTTTGTTACAGCTTAACAAGACTGAATAGTGTTACTGGTTCAGCAATTTTAGAAAAGTCTGTGATTAGCAACCATCAGATACAAATGTTAAACGCAAAGAAGGACGGAGGAGGATGTTTGAAGGATGTTGTCTTCTGTCCCGCAGTAGAAAGATATTTCAGCCTTAGCCTAGTTGTTTATAGCAAAAAATTAAAAGTTCAGGTAAAGCGGGATCCTCTCTTTAAAAACATTTTGCAGAAAAGAGAAACATGTCTTATATGGATTCTTTCCCAGGGTACTTCACTTGTTCAGTGGAAGGATGTGAGGAGTGTGGTTTGCTGATTCACGGAAACTTACCCCCTCCCCCCAGCCAAAGCCAGATTTACTCATGGCTCTCAGAGAATGATGGTTTTGTTGGCTTTGGATGCAGAGAGGTTTGTTACAATTAAATCGGTCTCTAGGGCCAGTGATTTTGCTGGGTGACTGGGCAGAGAGCAGAGCACTGATTCTTTTTCATGGTTTAATAAATTGATTTATAGAGCACATAATTATGGGCTCTTTCAACAAATGAAGATGCAAGATAAGATGCAGTATGTTCTGGGCAGAGCTGAAGACCCACTGGATTCTACTTACTTAAGTAATGCTACAGTTCCAAAGTGAGACCGACAAGGTCCTCAGGAGCTTTATAATTGGCAAGTATATAATTTAATTCAGTCATTGATCCTCAGTAAGTACGACTGAGAGCACTTGACCAGCACAACCTTTCTCAGCAGAGGTACAACTAAGTCTTAGGGGGGGAAACTGGCAGCAGCACTTATAATTTATTAAGTTTTCATTACAGAAAATAACACAAATGGCAATCAAGCTGAATTAAAAACTCATACAGCTGCATAAGTTATGTTGGTGCAGGTGCCTTCCTTGTTGTGGAGCAAAAGCATTTACAGACATCATACTCATGCATTTAAATTCACTCCTGGTGCAAAGTATCTGTCTGTTACGTTAAGGAAAATTGCATGTACAAAGCACTAGGAACAAATCCAGCCTGTTGGATTTCAGTGCTTTGCATTTCCTCCAGCTATCTTGAGTTCATATCCTTACTTGAAGTATATATTGTTAATGTTTGTAAGGTTGAACTTGTTGCTGCTTTGTTTTTGTATTCTTGATGCAGAGCATTGAAGGTGAGATGAAGTCTTTGCAAATACAGCAAAGACTACTCGTGTACTTTGAATTCGGTATATGCTTTATATTTCATTATTTGAGTTTCCTTAGAGCAAGAAATAAGGTTACTATACATTTTAACTGGCAAACCGGGCAAATACTTGTTACAGAAAAAAAATGTCATTCAATGCAGGCTAGTAATCGACATGTAAACTTAAACCTCTGTCAGCATTTCAGAGGGTGAGATCCTGGGGAAAAAATGCCATAGCTGGAGTAGACATTACCCGTGAGGTGAAGACATGTTTGTTTGAGACCAAACCTGCATTAGACTTTAAAATAAGGTCACATGAATAGTGGAGTTGTCACCTCTCCTTCAGTTGCCAATCTCTTGTTGTATTCGGCCTTTTTAAAATGTGGACTGGAAAGCTGGAAAGTGTTATAAGAGTTTAACATACCATTTCTTTTTTCTCACACACACAAATTAAAGTATGTGGGAATCCAGAAACGTCTGAAATGGATGAAGAACCACACAGCTCCCTAGGGAGATAGCAAGTGCTTGCCGTTGCAGTTGGATATTAGCAGTCCCGCTATGACTCGGTCTCCATATACAGACAGCAGACTTTACTGCTTTTCGCCCTTCATTTTGTCACCTCCTTCCCCCCACCTCCAAACCATCTTATTTTTCTAAAGAGTGGAAGAAACATGCAGTTGTCAAGGAATAGGCAATGCAGTTCAATGCCAATATATCTAGGCTTTGCCAGCTGGCCAGCATCACACATCCATGAGCATGAACTGGCTTTAATTGCAGTGAACTTCAGTGAGGAAGGGGTTGCGTTGTTCTGCAGCTTTAGCAGATCAGATTGCCCTTCCCGAGCTGGTAACTTCCACAGTGGGGAATTTCACTTACCACTGCCTTCCTAACTGGTGAGCAGAAGCAGCTGTCTTTTTCTGGATCATTGCCCCAGACAGAGGTGCTGTGCATAAATTTGTGCAAGCTACATTGCAGCTTCACGCCTCTTTTTTGACATCAGATCCAGTAAAACACGCAAGCTTTATGGTTTTTCTTATGCTGAGTTTCTGCTTTTGTCTGTCGCGCTCTCTGATTTTCTGCCTGTCCTCAATGAGTCAACAACCAATGCTGGACAGCTCTGATTCCTGGCCAGAAAATGCTGGGGAGGTTTCTTCTACGCAAAGGTTGCTAGACTTTGTTTTTCTACTGCCTTCTTTCACTGAGAGATGACGCAGAAGGTGTCTGGAAAGGAGGCAGCCAGCTGTGTATACCGCAAGTGTGGTGCAGCAAGGAAAGGAACAGAATTCCACCGATAGTTGACCTTGGTACAATTGTGGAAAAATTTCACAGTGGCTATGCTTGCATAGTGATCGCACAAGCAGTTGAGCTCATCAACAAAGGTACACATGCTTTTCAAGACCCCAGTAATGTTCCTTTCACTGCAGGCTGCTATTTCTTGGTATAGCAAAATACTCCAACCAGGACTGACTGATCATGGCAGGATGGGAATGGCAGCTGTGTTGAAATGGAGTGGTCTTTTTAGCATTTCCTATTTAATGTTTGTTTTCTCAGATTTGTTTGGAGGAATAAAAAAAAGTGTTTTGTTCAAGCCTTTGGATGGTTTCAGTGTTGAGGTGGTGGTGTCTCTCCGTGCAGTTACCACTACATGTTGCAGGTAATTGGTAGGGATTTTATTATTATTTGCTGGGCTCTCTGCTACCCTCTAGCTGCCGATTGTGTTTCCTCCACAAGAAAAGCAAGCAAGAACAGCGTGAACATACAAAATTTAAAAATTGCTTTGCAGAAAAAAAATTGTCTGGAGACTATGCTGAAGGTATCTAAACTCTCAGTTCATTAAGGACTCTGTTTTCTTGTTGCTTGTGCTGCTGCTCTTCATTCCTTTCTATGATTTCTTCCATCTGTCTTTTCCTTCAGTGGCATTTTTTAGCACAAGCGGTTCCCTTTTGAACAAAAGGAGACTGACTTGCCTTTTGAGGGACATTGGACTCTTTTCTCTTGCTCAGAGGCTTAATTTTTCATTGTCTGTGGTTTCGCTCTGCGCTTTTTATAAAACAAAAACAACCTTATAAACCTTAAGAGTAGTGGATTTCCAAGCTCATTTGTAGCTTTTATGATGCAAGTGGTGCAAGTGGTTTTGGGGACTGTGTTGTCCCTTGGCTGCTGCCTAGCAGTTTGGATGTGAAAACAGTGCATCTATTCAGTTGGCTGGCTGACATAGCAGATCTTGGTTTCAGCCCTTCACTGAAGTGACAGGAGCTCAACACACCAGAAGGTCAGGACAGGCTGTGTTTCTATACAGTTGCCAAATATCCCAGAACTAAGTTTGCAAAGTCAGGGTTTCAGAATTCAGCAGTTGCCAAGCTTGAAGTCTGAATGCAATCTTTATGGATCTCCCTTGTCTGTTTGCCATGTCATACTGTTTTTAATTACTTAGTAATGTGATAGGAATGCATTGTATGTGTAACAGGTTTGCTTACTGACCTTGACATGGGTAGAAGGAGAGCTCTTGTCTTTAGCAGTGGTGGGAGAGTTCCTGAAGGAAAGTTGGTCTGGCAGTGAATGGAAAGTGCTTGTCCATCTTTCTTGTCTGTGAATAGCTTTTTCCTATGAAAGCTTCCCTTAGAAATCTAGAGATGTGAAAGTGATCTCCAGAAAGACAGACGGATCTGTGAGTAGGGAGGTGGAAATGGTCTATTTTAGATGACGCATTCAAATCACAGTAGGAGGATATTTGCAGTAGTGTGAATTTGCGGTGTAGTTGTGGGATAATAGGTAATTGGCCTGTTCTTGTTTGGTCATTATGTCTTCTAAGGAAAAGAAATATACATCTTTGTAAGATGTGATAGAATTAGGTATCATCTGAAAACGGCTGTGTGCAATTTCTGATTCTTTAGACTGCCTGTTCTCGCGCAGCTCATGGTTCTCAGGAGCACACAATTTCTGGCTTTCACCAGAAGATGTAGTTAATATCTGAGGGCATACACTCTTGGGGATAAAGTTTGTATGCTCATTAAAATGGCAATAGGTAACTTTTCTTGTTCTGAATCTTTTCAAAGTTACATTGCAGTAAAGCTATGAAATTACGTAAGACAAATAAGGGAACCTTGACCTCAGTACAAAAACCAAAAATAAATCTGCCTGGCTTTGTCTCTCAAAAGACCACATTGTCTGGCAGCCTGTATGTTGACCTCCGATGTTTTAAGTACTAGATGATGATTAAGAGCTCATTTGGAAAGCAGTCAAGTTTTATTACTCTTCTAGTTCATGAAGAATTTTTTGGAGATGCGTGGAAGCGTCTACTTGCTTATGCACATTTGCTGCATACTCTGATGAACTTTCGTGTTTCCTTAAGGGGTGTAGTCAGGCCTCGGGCCTGGCCAAGTGATACAGAGAACTGAGCGTCTAGAACATCAGTTAAAATTTTAGCTGCGTGAGTGCCAACAGTTATAACCATCTGAGGTAATCTTGTGACCTCTAAGAAACAAGTGGAAAAGCATTCTTATTGCCACCTCTTCCCTCTCCCTCGCAGCCCCGCACTTCCTGTCCAGCCCCAAGTGATTGGTGTTTTTTGACACTCACTACCTCTTAGCTGGGTGTTCCAGCAAGGAGCTGATGGGCTTCAGGGTCTACGGAGTCTAAACTGTCACCTTGTTTATGGAGGTGAATCTGCTTTGATAGGTGTGGCGGTTGTTGAAGCGAGGGAGAGGTGCTTAGGTTGTATTTGAGAACTGGTGTATTTACCGCCCAGGTTACAACAGTATCATTCTGCAGATTTATATTCCAGAGACGACCCCTGGCTACTCTGTTGAAGAGCCAGATTTTGTGCTTGGATACTCCATGGAGTCCAAGTAAAGTGGCTGCGGTCTGTATTATTGCACCTAAGGCAAAACATAAAATTTGGCTCCTTATTGGTAGAACACTTGTGATCCTGACAGACATTATTTGTAATTAATTGCAGTAAAAGGAAAATGGATCTCGACTGAATAGTGGCTACTCTATTAATAGTTAGACCCTTGTTTTCTAACTGTAGAGTCACTACCTCACAAAACACTATGTTTTACACTAGCAAGAATGTAGAGTGCTCTGTTGCCTTTTAAAATAATCTAACTGAAAAGTGGATGAAAATCAGAATGACTCTTACCTCTTGTAAAAACCGATTTTGCATGTGTGTGTTTTTGGCAGTTCCTGCTTAAGTGCAGTGGTTTCACACACGTGTTTCCTTCTCTTTGATTTGTTTCGTCCTTCTTCAGGTGCCTGAAGCACCTCCGTTTTAAGGTTGGTCCAACTTAATTGAAATTCACGTGCCTACACTTAGTGCAGAGTAGATTTCTGTCCTAGGCAGGAGTTTGGTAGTCAGGACTTCTTCATTCTTCTCTTCCATCTCTTTTGACACTCTGTGGTCTTGCGTGCAGTTCATGCTCAAACATACTGAGTTCGTATGCTCAAACATGCAATTTATTGAGTTACCTACTATAGATCACACTTGAAAATGTGGGATTTTTTTTAAGCTTTCTTCACCCTCAACTATGAGGGTATGTTTTCTTCATCCCCAACTGTGAGGATATGTTTGTGTAAACTTACGACTTGCATTGATTCATTGAGATATGCAGTGCTTTTTAAGACCAAAGTGTCCTGGCGGCACAGAAGAACAGTTGGAGCTGGTCTTGAAGGCTGGAATTGGGGAATATTAATTCATGGTGAACTGTGCATCCCCTTACGATAAGATGGCCATGCTATTGAGGATTCTAGTGCAAGGGTACACCTAAGAGTATAGCAGTCTCCTTTCAAGTAGGTTGTATCTTGAATGATTTGGAAAACCTTTTTCATCTCAGTCACTTTTTTTGCATGTATGGAACTCAGAAGATCGTGGTTTCTAGGATGACTGCTGCCTCATGAAAAGACCCCGGAGAATTAGAAGATTATAGTCACGCAGTGTTTTGCTGATGAGTGTGTGAAGTGGCTGTCTAGCCTACTGATGAGAGAAATCAACCAGGCTATTATCCAGCCTGCTCCAAACAAGAGTTTCCAAGTCTGAAGTGGAGTAGTATTCGATATGAAAGGAAGCCCTACAGGGTCAGTTGGTCCATTGTGAGAGGTGAAAACTGTTTCAAAGTGATGGACGATAATAGCCTCCATTACCCTCACTGGTTGAAGGGGATTTGGTTTCAGACCCCAGATTCTGACATAACCATTATAAATTCATGTTTACATATTTACATTTTTCATATTTACAAATTTCACTGTTCTGTCTTGATTAATCATTCTACTCTTTGCTATAGAAAGTACATTTATATCTTAAGGACAATATATTTTTTGGTCCCACTAAGCTGCTCTATCACTCCCCCTTCTTGTCAGAACAGGTGGAGAAAATACAATGAAAAGCTCATGGCTTGAGATAAGGGCATGGAGGTTACTTACCAATTACCATCACAGGCAAAACAGACTCAGCTTGGGGAAGTTAATTTAATGTATTGCCAATTAATTGTAATGGAGTAGGCTAGTGAGAAATAAAAGAAAATTAAAAACACCTTCCATCCGCTCTTCCCTTCTTCCCAGGCTTGATTTTATTCCCAGCTCTTCTACCCTCTACCTCCTCCCCTCTTCCCGAGTGATGCAAAGGGATGGGGAGCGGGGATTGCGGTCTGTTCTTAACACTTTGTCCCTGCTGCTCCTTCCTCCTCACGCTCTTCCCCAGCTCCAGCCTCGGGTCCCTCCCATGGGATACAGTCCTTCATAAACTTTTCCAATTTGTGTCCTTCCCACAGGCTGCAGTTCTTCAAGAACTGCTCCAGCATCGGTGCTTTCCGCAGGGTGCAGTCATTCAGGAAAGGACTGCTCCAGCGTGGGTGCCCCGTGGGCCACAGGTCCTGCCAGAAAACCTGCTCCAGCGTGAGCTCTCCATGGGGTCACAGCCTCCCTCAGGGCACATCCACCTGCTCTGGTGTGGGGTCCTCCACGGGCTGCGGGGTGGGTATCTGCTCCACCTTTAACCTCCATGGGCTGCAGGGGACAGCCTGCATCTCAGGCTGCCGGGGAAACTCTGCTCTGGAATGTGGAGCACCTCCTCCTCCTCCTCCTCCTTCAGACTTTATTGTCTGCGTAGTTGTTTCTCTCACATTTTCTCGCTTCTCTCTCTCACAGCTGTTGCACAGTGCTTTTTACCCCTTCTTAAATATGTTGTCAGAGAAGCACTACCAGCGTTGCTGATGGGCTCAACTTTGGCCAGTGGTGCGTCTGTCTTGGATCTGGCTGGAGCTGGCTGTGTTGGACGTGGGGGCAGCTCCTTTTGTCTTCTCACAGAAGCCACCCCTGTAGCCCCTCTCTATGAAGACCTTGCTGTATAAACCCTAAACAATTACTTAACTTTTCTGTAAAATGGTTTAAATTCCAGTTCTGGCAGATTTGTAGCAGGGGCTTGAACTTGGGCTTCTTTTAGAAGGATTCCACAAACACTTGTTTCTTGGCTGTTTTTGCAATGAGTTTGTCTCTTTTGAAGTCTTCCTGGGGAAAACAAAGTCACATTTCCGTGGATAGTTTTGGTTTTAATACATTGGCGTTTTCCAAAATGTAAACATTAAAAAACCCACAAATGCACACACACGAAGAAGTGAAACAGGCAAAACCCCAATGAACTTTGACTGTTTCTTTGTTATGAGTAGTAATTCGTACAACAGGCTTAATGAGGTGATCTTTAGTTCCCCAATCACAGCATCCTTAAATTGGTAGGACTGGAGTTGCCAATATGCTTGTCATGCCTGAAGCCAGGAAGACGTTCTAAGATCTGCTGCATATCCAGGGTTTGCAGCCTTATTTCTGCAATATGAAGATCTTAAAAAAAAAAAAGAGGCTGACAGTGGTATTTTTGTAGAATATGAAGTAAACAAGCAAGCAAGCAAGTAACTCTAATTTCTGTAATACAGCTTGCCACAAAGGATGACTATTGATTTAATACCCCCTAATTAAATTTTAAGAGCCTTAGTCAATTTTGTCAGCAATATGCTACTATTTTACTCTGCAAATCCAGCTAATTGAATTAAAATGCTTTAAATGAGAATGAATTCTCAGGTAGGCAATTGACAAAATGCAATTTAATTTTTAGTTGTTTAAAACATAACTGACTGTAAAATGCCCGTGAAATTCACTTTTCCTGTGCTTCATATGCCATGTATACAGACTGATGGATTGCTTTACGGGTAACCAGCAAAATAGATGGACATGATCAGCTTTCACAACTGGAAATTTTCATATCAGGTGAGTGAAAGGCCTTTCTTGGTCCCATTGCACAAGACCAGGTTACTCAGATCTTTTCATCTTCTAATACATTGATTGTCTATCTGGAAAATAATGCTGACAGTAATATCGCTCTCTTTCTGGGACTGATTTGAATTGTTGATTTCGATTAAACTTTTATTCTTCACGTCCAGCGCATTACAAGATAGTGGTTTGGAGCTGGTAGGTGCTACTGTTGGGCAAGTTGTGTTAGGTCTGTGTATGGAAACTTGCAATTCCTGCTCTTTCTGCACCACCTGGGGTTGGGCTGTGCATTTCCTACTGACAAATTCTGTGCTTCTCACCTTAAAACTTACAAAAAATTCTTCTCCAAAGACTGTGGCTTATGAATGGTAGACCATAAAATTCTGTTGAATTCACATCGTGCACTATGAATCCCCACCACTCCAGCTATTCTTTGTAACTCACTTAAAAAAAAAATCTCCTGGGATCTTAAGTATAGTAAATACATCACTGAGTGATTTTTTTTTTTTTTTTTTACTCTCCAATATCATAACTTTTGGATCTCATCTTTTTCCGCCCAGCATAAGGGAGAAAAAAGCCTGTTTTGTATGTGAAGCAGCACATTTCTAAGAGATTACATGGGCAATTTCCTGTTGATTCCCTCAGCTGCTGTGTTCTACTGTCAATGTCCACAAGACACTGAACAGAGCTGGAAGACTAGAATCATATTTTTGGTTACGATTAAGTTAATATACATTTATGGAGTAAGCTAATTCGTAGAATATCTCAAGTTGGAACGGACCCATAGGATCAATTTCAACTCCTTGCTCCTCACAGGACTACCGAAAACCAAACCATATGACTAAGAGCATTGTCCAAGTATACTATTGTATTTCACACTAATTTGAAGCAAGCATTACTATAGCATATTTATGCTTCCAGAAAATATGCAGCAGTCATCTCTCAATTGCAATGCCTTTTGATGCAAGTACCTCTTGATCCTTTGGAAAGACTCCTGTAAAGAGTTACTCTGCTGAAGAAACTAGACTTACAACAGTAAAATGGAGAGCAGAATCTGCCCTAATAGCTTTTAGCAGAGACTTACTGCTTGGAAGTGATGATCGGTCACTGGCTGCTTCCACAGTAGTACATTGAACACATTTGTGTTTGGTGCCGCCACTGCAATTCTAAAGCCCTAGGACAGCTTTTGTGGTATTATTTGGAATTAATCTTTTCTGTTGTCTTGTGTGCACAAGGCTGCTATAAAGACTTAACTCGATGACAGTGATTCTTTTTCTGTTTGTTTTGCTTTGGTTTCGTTTTGAGCAGACTGTTCACTAGGGCTAGCTGTTCAAAGTGCACCGAGCCCCCATAAAACCTACTGGGCATTCAAAAGCAGAAAAAATTTCTGAAAATTCCTCTGTCCTTGTCCCAGACCTCTTGAATCTCTGGTTAGACTAAAGTGATGCAGCACAGAGTAAGACACCACCAGACAGAAGGGTAGGATGCACTGCAGCTGCTACAGAGCTTTACCCTAATCCCACCTGGTAGTGGAGGTAGAGATAGGGAAGTGAATGAGAAAGCAATTACTGTTTTATTACTTAATAGGACATAAACCATTCTTAATTTGGCTGTGGAACAGTATTGCTTTATCTTTGCATCAAATTAAGAGTCTAGCCAGTCATGTGTTATGGAGAAACATTAACACGAGAGAGATGTAATTAATAAACTTCGGGAGATTTGTCTTCCTCAGGCTTTGAACTGGGTTGTTGCTAAGTAGGTACAAGTCCTAAGGGTAAGAGGAGAGTTTAGCCACATCACTCTCCAGATTGATGTTTTTGCAGGAGAAAGACTTTGTAGTCTGCAAACCATCTATTGTTTCTCATAAAATAAAATTCATCGTGGTTTAAGTCAATAATAGAGCTCATACAGTGTTTAAATCTGCACATACGGTGCTTGGTTAGGAGTGAAGCAGAGCCTGCAGCTACCTGTGCAATGTTTAAATACACCTTTGGCAAGGAAAACTGCCAAGGTACTAGCAATCAGTCCTGAGTTAACTGCAAAGCATGGCAGGAAGGCAGCTCTTGATTTGATTTTTAAGGTTAGTTTTTTCAGGTGAGATTGGAGCGTGTTTTTTTTTCTCTTGTTTTCTTTCCTTGTATAATTTGTGTAATTTCCTTGTATAATAATGTGAAACACATATATTTCTTTCTCACTTGATTCTTTCCTGTGTATAAAACCTGTAAAGATGGAATCAACTAATTTCTTTTTAGCCTAAATATATGTGGGTCGTAATTGCTTTGTTGAATTTTGCGTTTCTAACGTTTAAAAAAAGGTTGGATTTGATGATTAGTTCGAGAGAATAAAGAGAAAATGCTAGCTTGGCTGTGTATTAGCGTATTCCACTTAAATGGGAATGGTTAATTTTTTGCATTGAATGGTTTAGACTTTTTGTTAAGATACTTGTCAGTTGTGATGTGGATACTAACCCATAATATTTGTAATTGTGAGCTATGTTGAGTTGAGTCCATTAAACTCCCACAGGAAACTAGTGTTTCTGTGCAAGACTGGATGTGCGCTGAGACGTTTGTAGCGCGCTCTTCGTCTGGTCTCGGTTTTCATTGGCTTGCTGATTCAGTCTCCTCTGCTACATCTGCCGTGCATCGCAGAGGTTCTACAAAATTTACGCAATGGCCAAAATGCTCAGTATAATAGAAAAATCTCTACACCCTCATGACTCAGCTTTCAGTATAGTGATTTTTACCTTGTGCTAGTGCTTATCTTCTCTCGCTTCTGAAGGCTGCCTTGCCTAATTTTGTCCACAGTGAATGTTCTGTGTAAACAAACTGCTCTCTCTCTTCCCCCCAGTAGCATGTGATCTCCCCCTGGTTGTCATGTCCCCTAGAGTCATATAATTAATTATAGGATGTTTGTACATAGCTGTCTGTAGTGTTTATCCTGCTATTAAATTTATTGCAATAGCATCTGCCACTGCCTAATAATGTGAAGAATGGCAAACAGAAAATTTGCCGTAGTGGAGTGAACAGTGGAAGGGAGAGACGGAAACTAAAATAGTCAACAGCATTCCAAAAGACATCAGACAGCTCATGTAAAGAACAGATTTACTCCTATCAGCAGGTTTTAGAGAGAAGCAGCTAACTGGATTTCTGCAAATCATCCGTGGTAGCAGTTTATGCTAGGGCAGGTTATCAGTGTTCTGTAACTGCCGTCATTTAATTTCGTAATGCTGTATGTTCTCAAACACAGCTCAGCAAATGCATCAAAATGGAGGAAGCTCAAACTAGCCGCTAAGATATTTTTTAGCTGAGAGCTGAGTCCGGCTGCAGAGACTACTGCTTTCCTTGCAGTCCGCCCACAGATTCCCTTTTCCTTTTTCAACTTGTATTAAGATCCGGTCCACATGCTGAAATCAGCGTGTGTTCTTGCACCAGTTTCATTGGGCCTAGAGGTTCCCTGGCTGCCATTCTCATCCAGAGGGTCACACCATCTGTAGGTATGTTACGTCCTTTCCTCTCCCCCTGCTTTCCCAAGTTTGACATAATTGTGCTAACAGCAGTGTTACATTTGCTACAGCATTAAAAAAACAATAATCAACAAAACAGATCTTTCTACTCAGAAGTTAAATTTCACAGTATACTTGCTGGGGTGAAAGCCACAATCTAAAGCGGAGCACGAACATTGTTTGTTCCATTGGTATGGTTATGTTGTTAAATGAATTCAGGTGGTTAGAACAGAGAAAGTCGTGCATACCGTAAAGCCTACTGTCACTCCAGTAGCTAATGTTGCAGGACTGGGTGTGTGGGGAAGAAGGCGAAGAAGGATCCCCGTAACATCTCACTGGTGCTGAGACACACAGCTCTGTTGCGCTGTGCTGTCCCCTGATGCTGATCTCAGTAGCAACGTAATCACAGGGGAAAGCAAAACAAGAGATGAGAATTGTACAAAATGCCCTCTGACATTTCAGAAGCACAGATCTGCAAAGATGCGCGTATGTGTGATGACTATGTCCCAGAGCGTGACACCAAAGGTAACTTTGTGAACCTTGTTTTTACCTGCAGCGACTTTCTCTGGTGAATAGCTATGTTTATTTTTACTAATGTTACCAATCTTGTGGGAAATTAAGGTGGATTCTATTAGGACTTCAAAAATGCTCAAAAAACTACTCACGGATTTTTTATTTTTATTTTTTAAATTCTTTTTCTTGGGCCATTGCAATAGCTGGTAGCATGCAACTAGAGTAATTGCAGATTATCTTTTAATTCCAAGCCAGAGAAGCAGCAATTTTTTACAAATTGTGTGGAAGTTACTGTATGATGAAAACATCTGGCCCCCTCTGAGGAGCGTAGTTAACAGTCCTTTAGAGCATTGAGTTCCTACTGCCTTTAATTTCACCAACACGATTTCTTTTGATTAAGTTCTTTGAATTTGGTGAGACTAAGCTGTCTTAATGAACTTTTCTCTAAATGTAGGACCAACATCTCAGCCCTTTAGTGTCGAGTTTTGAAGGACCGTAGTTACACAGCTGAAGTAGAATGCCCTGAAGTGGTTAATCCCGCATGTCATTTTCCCATCAAGGTGTTTTTCCCATCGTATCAATAAATGTCTTCAGAAGGGGAGTTTAAAATATGCCAGGTCTGCATAGGTTCATGTTCCTTGAATCTGATGAGGGATGACTTATGTTAAGAGAAGCATTTGGACTTGCGTTGTAGCATGTGCTGTGGCGTGTATCCTGAAGCTGGAGAGCGTTTCACTCAGGAGGAGGAAGTGAGAACAGAAACTAGGTCTGGGAAGCTGGGACTGAAAGACATGATCAATGCTGTTTTCATCACAGATCCAAAACATAGCACCATACAAGCTACTATGAAGACATTTAACTCTATCCCTGCCAAAACCACTGCAGTTTAAAAAACCTAGAGAAATATCTGTCTGTGTTCCGTCTGTCACATTTCATTGCTGCACTTGCTCTTTTAACAGTACATGCCGTGCCTGCAGCGTGCTTGTCATTCACGGTATCCTGCAGTGGCACAAATGTGATCGGAGCTTTTTACAGAAAAAGAACTAGAAAACATGTATGGAAACATGGGGCAGATCTAGAATTGATTGACTTTTATATACTGCTTAGCATCTGAAAACAAGTGTTTCCTTGCTGATGTTTTTGTTTAATTTTTTCCCTGACCTCTTCTTATTTTTCTCTTTTAAATAGTGAAAAATGTGGGACAGCACAGTAATGCATACCAAATCTAGCTGTTAAAAACTTATATTCAAAGTTGAAATTTTTTAGTGAAGCTTTAAAAAAAATAATTTTCTGAGTTTGAAATTAATTTCAGTTCCACAGTGAAAGTGGCATCACTTTCCATCAACAGCTGTTCTTTTGAGATGGAGAATTTCTATGGGCAGAGCCATTTAATCTGTCATGGGAAGGAGTTTTCTTCATGAAACTCATTGTTTCCCAGTCATGTGGTAATTCACAGAATTGTATATACAGGCACTTCAGAAAGCTGGTCTGTGCTCTTGGCATGGAGGCCTGGTTTTTGCTTTTAGCTCTCACATTCCTGAGAACTTCACTGGTTCTTTGCAAGGCAATGGCTGATGACTGCTTTGCCTCAACAATTACTCTCCCTTTGAGCTGTTGCAGATAATACTTCTTCTCCCAATAAGCTGAAAGCAGATAGCAGTTGTGACCCAAGCTCTTTGGCAGAACAACAGTCTGTGAATTGCCCTGGTGAGGAACTGAAAATGAAAGAGATTGTATGTAAAGTTTGGAAAGTGGTTCATTCAAATAATTTTCATTCTCAAAAGTCAGGTACAAAGGTGGTCTGTTTGCTTGCAGGTTCAGCGCAAAGAAGGGAGAACAGCAGATTTCTATGCTGTATATTGAAGAGCCTGACATTTTTTCTTTTCTTTTTACTCCCTTTAAAAGCCAAGTTGTCAATTGTGATAGCTGGGCATCTGAAGAAAGAGAGATCTGTGGCAGAGCTGTTATTCTCTACTGCTGCATCCATCAGAGGAGTTAAAAAATTATTGTTATTATTCATTCTGTATTAATCCTAGTGGGATTTAGTGTGACACCATTTTTAATTCATGAGATGAGGAACAGTGCATACAAGTTCTCGTATGGTCTTGAGGCACTCGGCAGAAGCTTTCACTGAACACAAGAAAACCAGTGGGCAGGCAATTGCAACACGTGCACTGTATTGTTCACATACCGTGGACTGCCACCAGCTTCTCTGGTCCTTGTCGTTTGACCAGTCTGTTCTTTGTTTCTGAATACATAGAACATAATGTCGCCTCTGTTGTTTATTCAGACTGTGTCTCAGCAGCAGAGTGTCATCTGTATCACTTGTTTGGATATGTTCACACAGTAGGTAGGCTCCAGGAAAAAGAGTAACTTTTGCCTGTGCCTCTGAAGAAGGAATCTAGAGAAGGGATTGAGAGACTGGTGTTCCCATCCCAGCTCTTCTGGTAGCTGTGGGCTGGTGCCATTGGGCTTTCATTTCTGTGGTGGTGGAATGATGGCAGAGGTCTTTACCCTCAATGGCAGAAATGGCCTGAGTGCTGTAGGAGGCCGTTATCTGTATGCACAGACTAAATGAAAGGCCCTTCCTATTCCTGCATCCTTGTGTCTCTGTATTTTAGTTTTTTCTATTTAGATCTGAGAAAATCCCTTTGTACTTGCAACTTTCCTGGGGCATGTGGACTGTGGGAGGGAATGGAAGGACAGAGACATTCTTAAAAACACACTGCTAACTAAATAGTTGGGGTAAGAATCTATTTTGTGTTCCTGGATAAGTTATGCTAATTCTTAGTTATTTAGAGATTCAGTGGCTAATGCTACAGGTAATCAAATAGATTCCTAGCTACAGTTTCATTGCTTATGATACCTTTCATGAAATGAAGAGTAAAATCTGGCTTCTAGGCTAACCATTTTGATGAATAGATTAGAGCAGTTCTCAAATGTGTCTTTTGCTGAGCTATTCTCACTGAAGCCAGTGGGAGTTTTAGAAATAGGCATGGTGGTCAATTGCAAAATATTTACTGCAATACAGTAGTCTAAATTGCTTGATGTTCATGTAAAGCAATCCTGTTTCATATTGTGGTTTTTTTCCTTTTGCAGGTGAAGAGTCTGCATTTTGCTCATCTGGCTTTCTACAGGAAAAACAACGTGAGTTGAAGTTCTTTATCTTTGTATTGAGGCAGTTCAACAGCTAGAGATAATAATAGAATAGAAATGTTAACCAGCACAGGTCTGGTGTTACGTTGAGAAGAGATGGGTGTGGAGGGACACGGATTCTTTTGAGTTTTGTTTTAAATGTGTTTATTTTTTAACGTGGATTATGAAAATGTACCAAGAAAGTGCCTGTAACATTATTTGACGCATTAGATAGTGCCTTATGGCATTGGCTAGAGTGGCAGAGGTGGAGCATTGGAGGGTGAAGCTGCTGGTATAGATGGTAGCTCATACAGGACAGTACACCATGGCTCAGTTTGGAGCGTAGAAGCCTTCAGTGCTTCTTGCTCTGGACTTCCTTCTGCCATCTGTGCTTAAAGAGGTCTAAGAGGTGTTGCTGTTAAAGTTTCTGAGTGCTGTAGGAATGAAAAGTAGTGCCTCGCCCAGCATTGCTAGGGTTCCTTTGCTGCTGGTGCCTACTTTGAGGAGTGTATTCGCGTCACTGTGCTGTTGATCTTTCTGTGCTTTTGTGTTGCTTGCTAAAAACAGCAATTTGGCTTCTAGAAATTAGTGGAGTTAATGAGGGTGTTTTCTTTTATCACAGTTCTCTCTGGAAACAGTTGTCAGTTGCCTGCATTGGGTTCACAGTAGAAGGTCTCTTCAGTCTTCTGCCAGCTATGTTCATAAGCACATGCTGTCACTCTGGGCCAGCCCCTTCCCCTTTGGAAATCATGGTGTGCCCAGCTCATCTGGCCTGGTCTGAGAACTGGAGCTGAGGAGCACTTGGAGTCTAGATCCTCGGTTAAACCCTGTGTGTTGCTTCTACTCCAGTGCACCATATTAGTCATGTGCAAGATCTGGTAGCATGTGCGTCTTAAGACTGATTCAGTGAAGAAATAGTGTGGAAGTTAACACAGGCACAAACTCATGTTGTGGCTTCCAGAACATGATTGGGCTCAGTGATGCATGCCATTATTTTCCTCTAAACAGTGCAGTTTGTGAAACTGCATCTGCAGTGTATTACAATATTCTTTATCATTTGTTAATAGAAAGCATATGTTACAGTCTTCATGTGAACATATTTCTCATGACGGATTTGTCATTATAAACGGCTAATAGCAGCACAGCAGATGGCAAGAAATGGCATAATTTCTCATGAAGTGCAATAATGGAAATAACAGTTTTCTTTAGGGACTGTCACCACCTTATGCTTTGTACCTAAAGCAAGTTCTCTTGGTTTTATTATAAATTCCTCCCTAGTTAACATGGCAAATTATTAAGGATGTTTGAAATGTTCTGGGAAAAAAAGAGGACTTGGCTTGATTCTTAGTACAGGTTTGAACTGTACCTCATGTTCTCAGAAGTTTGGCAACTGTCGTTCAAATTCTTTGCTCCTAGATTCAGGGTACTTATTTACTTATTTTTTGTCACGAATTGAACTGATGCTTTTCATGGCTAATTTGGGATGTTGAATCACTGCCTGAGCTTTTCCTTTCACCTGGCTCTCCTCTCATGCTGACGGCTGATCTTGAGACCTGATGTACTCCACATGAAGAGACCGTTTGGGCAATGAATTCTTTCAGGCGAGGCTATAGACACACAACTTGCTTGACATCTAAGTCACTGGTGAACGTGTGCAACATATACTGTATATGCCAATTCCAGTGGGAATTTGAGTCCCAAACAATCCCTACAAGAGATGCTGGCTCATTGGTATCTGCGGTAGCAGTGTGTGTTTCTGTCTTCAGAAATACTTGGTAAATCTCTTCCCTAGTCATTAAATCAGTTGGCTCGGATGGTAGCCACTGTTCCTGGATATCGACTGCTAGACTGAAAAGCAATATAATTTCTGTAACTTGGTTGCATTTAATTTAGGAGTGTAAGCTGTATTCCTTATAGTTCAGCATCTGATCGGCAATAGGTAAGTGTTAGTTTCTGGTTTTACTCGCCTCCTTCACTTTAATTTGTTTTGGTACCACATATTGCTAAGAACCATTTAACTACTTAGGGTAGTTCTTAATTAGTTGATACATAGTCCAGCGGCTGTCTTGACAAAAAATACTTAATAGTTCCTGCTGGTTTTTGTAATACAGTCTTGTGTTTTAAATGGTGTCAATTGATTGTCTCCGAAAAGAAGGAACTTTTTAATTCCATACTGTTGACATTTTTTTTTAATAGAGGCTACTGTTCTCATGTGATAGTTGAGCACCTGCTACGATCTCAGCCAAATCAAATTATTACCAGTACTTACATTTGGCCACCTGCTTTAATTAAGGTGACCGGGTATTCCAGGTTGGCCAAGTTAGTCCCACATTACAGGGTGTGTCTCCAGCATGCTCTTTGGACTCAGATTTTCATCCAGATCCGGGATTTTATGTTCTTCAGCCTCTCTCATGCTTTATCTCCTCCCAAAGAGAGTGGGAGACATGTATTCTTTTCACTTGCCTTAGAATCATAGAATTGTTTTGATTGGAAAAGACAC
Organism: Steatornis caripensis; assembly: GCA_013398225.1. Classification (NCBI taxonomy): domain Eukaryota; kingdom Metazoa; phylum Chordata; class Aves; order Caprimulgiformes; family Steatornithidae; genus Steatornis; species Steatornis caripensis. The sequence goes on along the minus strand of VZSC01005425.1, from coordinate 145,837 downwards.
TGGAGATCACAATGTCCAACCATTAACCCAGCACTGCCAAGCCGCCCACCACTGTACCACATCCCTGAGCACCACATCTACATGTCTCTTTAAATCCCTCCAGGGATGGTGACTCGGCCACTACCCTGGGCAGCCTGCTGCAGTGCTTGACAGCCCTTTCAGTGAAGAAATTTCTCCTGATATCCAGTCTAAACCTCCCCTGGCGCAAGTTGAGGCCGTTTCGTCTGTCGTTCCATCACTTGTTATGTGGGAGGAGAGACCAACGCTCGCCTCTCCTCAACTTCATTTCAGGATTTGTTACAGTTGGCATTAATTTTCTTCTTTCCATCCGTGATACTTCTGTTGCTGGTATCAGACTACAAACCTGTAGAAAGTTATGAAAGGCGTTTGTTAGAGCATGTATTACAACTCCTGAGCAGAGCTTATATTAAAATGTCAAGAAATTTCCCTGGGGAGGAAATGGGGAAATTGAACGTTTTAGAAATTATTGTTGTTATTTTAATGAAAGTACTCCTTCCTCTTTCCATGTTTCAGCTGTTGCTGCCCAGACCTGTCTGGGAGGCTGTGGCTTACTGCAGAATGTCAGTGTCGCTTCCCTGTAATCACTTCAGTTGATGCAATTACATGAGTGGGTAAGCCAAAGATTTGGGAGAAGCTGCACCTGAGGAAGGGATAGCAGAATTACTCCCTCTTGCATTCAGTGTGTGGTTTTGAAACTCGGCTGTTGAAGAAGCATTAAAGATTTGAGACCTAACAAATAACTGTGTATTTCTGAATAAAGAATAGGCAGGGCTGTGCTTCTAACAAGTTATTTTTGACCATACATTTGTTAATCAGCAGACTGGTGAGGTTTTGAATAGCTAGACAGTCATTACTTTCCTAGCATTTGTCAGCAGTGTTGTTGTAGCTTGAGAGAATTACTGGGTACTAAGGTTAGCTTCTGCGACGTGTGAAAGCATTCTGATTATATGCAAAACCTGTATCTGTATTTCTGCTTCTTTTGTATTCTTGCTTGTCGGTTTTGGGTATTGATTTTTCTGTGTTTTAAGATTTCAGTGCAGAATCTAGAAAAGGACAGCTCAGGCTTGGGGAAGGCGAGGTCTGCATAACACCACTTTCACCCTACAAGAACCTGTACTCTAGTTGAGATAGATCTTCAAGTAGACAGAGGGTTCTGGGTGCATTTCCTGCTTTTTCTTCTCTCTGGCAAATAAAAGCTTAGAACACACGGCTCCACGTAGACTGATCAGGTCTCATTTTCTGAGTACTCTACTTAGCAGTATGGGACAGTGAAAGGAGGGCGGCCTCATGATTCCTGTGAGGGCCAAGGGCTCCTGCTGCCGGTCTCGCTTAACTGGACAGAAACCAGACTCGAGCTCTTTCATGTCATGTGGTTGCCCCAGACTGCAAGTGCAGTGTGAGAGTCCCCTGGCGTCCACGTAAGGTAGGAAGCCTGTGCAGGCCTCTTGTGACACCTGTATTGTATGATGTGCTTTGACAGTGTGCCTCAGTGACCTGTAGCCTGCAGGTACCAATGCCGTGACATTAGGCCAAGTTCACTCAACAGCACGAGGAGATCCTTCTGCTCAGTAATACAATCCAGAGCTGCGTAGGGTGGCTCAGCAGCTGTGTCTACGTTGAGGTTTTCAAGTGTTTTGCTTCCAGGAGGGCAATGAAACAAAGGCTGGGGTTTTGCAAGCTCTTGGTGTGTTTGGAGACCTGGTTGCGTTTGTAAACTCGGACACTGGGACAGCAGTTGGCGCTGCCCACTACTGCCACCCAGCCGCCACGGGTGGCTTGGTTTGGGTGCCTGCAGAGGAGCCAACCAAGAAGAGTGAGATTCCAGCACGTTCTCGTATTCCTGCATCTCCTCTCCTTGAGCCAGGGTTGAGAAGCCTAGTGGACTCTGTAGATGGTGCGTTTGCAGGTTAATTAAAAACCAAGACAAAACGAATGAACAGAAAGTTTTAAGTCTTAACCCAGCCTGACCTTTTCTGGCTGCATTACTAGCTGTTACAGCGTAAGCTATTACAACCCACAGGTTTCTGAGACTTTGTGGGATTTGAGTACCTTTTTCGTTACTGTAATTTGCATAAGGATAGTTAGCGTAATTTGGTATATTGATGGTATGAATCAAGACAGCTGGAAGGATCTGTAAAGTGTTGGTAATGTCATCAGAGAGGTTCAGTCCAGTGAAACCATGTTATTATTTTACCTCATTAAAGCCCTTGCAGTAAACACGTAATTTCTCTGTAATCAGTTTCATTTCAGCGCCTAATTAAATTTCTATGATTTTCTCTAGTAGGTCATGCTGTCTTTCTGTCTCCTACAGAGCTGAAGCTACTGAGTAGTCTTTCCCTTTATATTGTCATCATGATAGAGAAGGTTCCCTAGCCGTATAAGTCTCTGGTATTTAACGTGAACAATAAAGCTGAACCTATGTGGACCCAAAATCTGATTATCTTCCAAAGTATACAATCAGCAAATCTCTTGAAATAAAGGCGTATGTTGATCCCCTTACACGTCACATGCGTGATGCATAGGCCGCTGCCTCCGCCACTGCAGGACAGCTTTGAATTCAGGCAGGTTTATTTCTTTGGGCAGCACAACACTGAAGATCTGCCCGTTGAAATTCCTGACTTGTGTTGCAGATCAGCAGAAAACCACCTGGATCACCTTTGCCTTACCCCTCCTTTCCCCCCCCCCCCC
>VZSC01005425.1:114508-143007 GCA_013398225.1 Steatornis caripensis | reverse complement strand
CCCCCCCCCCCCCATCTCCTCATTCTTTTTATGTTAAAACTGTACTTCTAGGTGCAGAATTTCAAAACAAGATAGTACATGTTCTAACATGACTGCAGCCTGAATTTTGGCAGTATAGCGGTGTTCTGAAGACAGTTGAACTGTGCACATTGGTATGGCTGAAAGAAAAGAATACCTTGTATACTTCCATAGACTTATCTGTGCATCATCATTTCTATAATCTCTAATAATGCAAATTGATATCATGCTTTTTTCTTTCTTTTTCTCAGCCAAAGTGAGAAAGCGGTTTTGAAAGAAGCCCAGTTTTATGATAGAGGGCTACTTGAATGTGGAATAGAAATTATGATTACAACAGTGCCTAGAATCCTAGTATAATGATGCAATCCAATGTAATGTTTATGTGTGTGAATCAAGGAACTATCCTGCAACCTGGCATTTGATGCATCAGGTGAAACACAAACCACCCTTTTTGCTTTCTAAAAGCGTATATTTAGAACAAGATTTTCAAAGGAACAGCACACAAGCAATCGGATGAAGTATTTTGTCTAGTGCGTTGTTGCGCTGTGTAGGTAACCGAAGACGTGTGTGGGCATCTGGTGAGGAGTCCTGGGTTTTGTGTTTCAGTATTCTCTTGAAGATTAATATTGTGGTTTACTATAAGGTGGTGGCTCATGGCCCTGAATAATCCTTTTTGTGACACAAAACTTAACTTTTCTGTGGTACTGGTTCTGTTGTGAGCTTAAGTGTTATAAACCAGGCACTTTTTCATATGATGGCCTTCAGAAAAAAGTGAGTCTTCTGGACAGGCTTTTGGAAACGACACTTTTGATGTGAAGCGGCTTTAAATTGCAGAGGCTTCCAGAAAGCAATTGCATTTGGTGAAAGTTCAGGGTTTATGGGTATGTGTTGTTGCTGTTGGGTTTGTTTTCTGGTGTTTTGGTTTTTGTTGTATTGTTTTGGTTTATGCAAGTATTAAATGACTAATACTTTAAATCCTTGCCTGCCAGAAAGGCAAGAAGAACTACCTTGCTTTTAAATATGGAGAAACGTAGCCACAGAGGCTAAATAAATTTCCAGTGTCTGTAAGGAACGATGGTGGTAGAATCCGCTGTAGAATTAGCTCTCATCCTAATGCAGAAGAGTAGAGTGTGTTCAAAATGTGTTTTGGACTAAATTCAGTGCTTTTAGAATAACCTGGCCAGACCCTGCTTAATCCGTGTTCTTGCTGAGGTGAAAATTACAGTCTGCTCTCTTAGGCTCTGGCAGACTGCCTATAAACCTACATCAAATGCAGTGGAACCACAAACAGGGTGTGAACTCAGAATGCAAAAAGAAGAAAAATGTAAACTGGGTCATCTATAGCATTATGTGATGCAATTATTTTTTTCTGTTATACTGGAAGAAACAGAGGAAAATGTGTTTAAATCTGGAAAACTGTCAGTGAACTGCTTTGGTATTATTTGGTACAGTCCTCTCTCGTTAACTCCTAACGCTTGTATCTGTCATGGAGGGAGGAAGGCCTCACAATTTTTCTTGAAACAGCTGACCCTTGCGAGATGAATAGAATTTTAAGGCTGCAACAGTGCAGTCAGCTGAAGTTTTGAATTACAGATTTCTGCTGTGACATTCAGAAGGGTTTCAAAGCCTGTTCCTCCTGCCACGAGAAAGAGGAGAAGGTGTTACAGGGATAGAAGGATTCACATCTTGTCTGGAATTTCATCACTGTCTGTAGAAGGAAGAAGCACGCTTGCCCTCCCCAAAGAACTGACCCCCGTGACTTCAGCTGAAGTAATTCCTCTTCAGTGACATCTTGCAATATTTAATTTATTTAGGTCCACTGAGGTACAGGAATAAAAGATGTTACCTAAAGACAGCCTGGCACTTTTAGTTCATAATTGTTTTCTTTTAAACAAAAGACTGGCGTGGTTTGACCGTGCCGTAGTTCTCACAGGGTTTTTACTGTGCTCTGTTGCTTCTCACTACATGAGAGTGGTTGTATTTAGGCAGAGGTTGAGATGCTGGACTTAACAGTAAATCATGGCAATTTTGCCTTTTGGGCACATTTTAGTAAACGATGACTAATTTGTAGCTTTTAATATTCTGTATCTTAAAAAGAAATTAATATTCTGGAGAAGAATGACATGTAAGGTAAAGAAGCAAGTATCAGAAAAACTCATGAATAGGAGCACATGTAACAGATAAAGCAGAATCCATCTCTACTCCTCTAAGTATGACTAGAGCTTCTATTTCAAAGGAAACTGATTTGTTCCTAGGTCAGTATTGGTTGATTCTTAGATTGCTAGCAGGCCAAACAAATAAACTCAACTTGACAATGTTTTAGGTGTTAAAGTCTTCCTCTCAAGTTTACTTGTATACGTTACCTGTTTCCTAAGTAAAAAATCACTGCTAGTAAACTGAGATGGTAGCAGAAGCAATCACATCATAGGTGTTTTAAATTCTAAATGGAAAACCATCAGGTTTCAGTTTTGTGACTTTTTAGCACCTTTTAAAAAAAGCCAACGGAGCGCTGTAAAACTGGAGTTTTCATAATACTACTAGAAATTCAAAGAGAGCATCCTACCAAATATTTGGTTCGCAGGTTGTAGTGGCCATTAAGTACTAATTTTTAGAGAACTATTTTGAAGGCCATGAAAAACCTAAATACTGTGTTCCAACGGCTTCTAATTCAGAAGATGGCTGAGGTTGGAAGGAACTTGTGGAGATTTTACAGCCCCGCTGCTCTGCTCAAAGTAGGGTCATTTGGAGCAGTTTGCGTTGGACTGTGTCCAGTCAGGTTTTGAATATCTCCAAGGATGGGGACTCCATAACTCATCTGGGCAAGCCATTCCCGTGTTTGACCACCCTCACAATAAAAAAGTTCTTTCCTATATTTAAATGGAATTTTGTGTATTTCACTTTCTACCCATTGCCTCTTGTCCTTTCACTGACGATCACAAAAAGGACTCTGGCTCCATCTTCTTTACTTCCTCACATCAGGTATACACATTGATAAGATTTCCGCCTCATGCTCCAAGCATTCTGTTCTCAAGGCCAAACACATGGCACAGTAGGATACCTCTTAGAGACAGCAGCAAATCAGACGTTTGATGATTTTCTTCTTGCTTCCTCCTTCTTTACTGGAGAAGTCAGTGTTCCAGGATCTGATTGCAAAGCCCTCTAAGCTAAAGTGTAAGTGGGCTTCGGTGTGTTTTGCTCGTCTCCTTTGATGTAGATGTCTCCTAAGTGCTGTAAGAGATGGGAGTATGGAACATTCCTTTAATTTGTAAGGAAGAGATTGGCCCCGTGTATAAATGTGACAATGACGCCGGCAACAGTCCTAATCAAATTTCATCCTACAGCTGTTTCCTAGGTGACTAACACGTGCAGCTGTAGAAAAAAGACTGCATTATGAAGAGACCGGAAAGATCCTGTAGCAGTTCTGTTCAATGACTGAAGAAACATAGTGGGAAAAAAAAAAAAAAGTGGATAGTGCTATATAATCTTCTTTGTCCTCAAGGACAGAGGAGATTTGTTCAGAGGGTAAGCCTTTTCATAGCCAGCTATAGAAGTTCTACAGAATAGAATAGAATATTTTCAGTTGGAAGGGACCTACAACGATCATGTAGTCCGACTGCCTGACCGCTTCAGGGCTGACCAAACATTAAAGCATATTATTAAGGGCATCGTTCAAATACCTCTTAAACACTGACAGGCTTGAGGCATTGACCACCTCTCTAGGAAGCCTGTTCCAGTGTTTGACCGCTCTCTCTGCAAAGAAATACTTCTTAAGTTTTGCTTCCCAAGCCAGACAGTGGACAGGCTCATGGTCTTAAAGCTGGTGTTATGAATGTTCCACCACTTACAGCAGGTTGCTGTCCAGCCAGTCTGCCTAAGAAGTAGTCACAGGTAGGTCTTCGGGTCTGTTTGGTCATGCTCCAAAGTCAGTGCGCAGACTTTCATTGTTGTGTTTGTAACAGAAGATACAGCACGCACAGTCCTGTCGTGAAAAGGTATTAGCAAAGCACTATGTTTCTCTGCAATGGCACTTCCTGTTTTTCAGGGTGCAAGGGGTTTTGAGGAGAAACTGTCTTTTGCTCTATGGTCTGTTACTCCTGTTCTGCATCCTGATAACGGAGCTTCTGGGAGTTTCCCAGGTAGTCACAGAGGTTTGTGGAAGAGCTGGATCCTGAAGGTCTTTGTAGAACTTTAAAAGCTTAATTCACTTGCCTATGTGTAGGTGTTTAGTGCCATTTAAGACATAACCAGAGTATCAAAAATGTCTGTATGGGGCAAGCAGAGATGATGCAGAACCTCAGATGACCTCTTCTGCTGCTGCTCCAGAAAGGCACACATGACCAATGGCAGCTGTACCAGTACTACACACCTCTCTATAAGGACCTGAATCCTGTTCTAAATGTTACTGCTAGTAATAGAAAAGCGTCCGATATGTAGGGCTGCAAGAAACCTTGTCTGTTGGTCTGTTTGTCCAGGAGATTTCCTGTGAACGGATCTTTCTGTCTTGAAGAGAGAAATGTGCCTTACCCCCAAAGATGTCTGTAAAAGATGAGGCAGCCGAATATTTATATGACCAATTATGTATCTTTTCCTTTCAGGTGAATTATATAGAGCCTCTTTAAGAAAACAAAGGTTCCCGGCACAAGGCAGTATTGAAATACACGAGGACAGTGAGGTGAGATTGTTCCCCAAAACAAGCTGTGCTGATTTCCAAGAAGTAGACATGTGGAAATACTCTCATACTGTATTATCAAATTATAAACCTGTTTGGTGGCTTGGTGTGTCTTTCTCATGTTCAGTAGGTGCACATGCGATCACTGAAAATCAGCACAAGCATTTTAGACGTTGCGTAATTAAGTTGGGTGGAAATACGACCCAGTTCTCTGAAGACAAACTGTTATGTCTGCTTAGTAGTTCAGTGAAAATGCAAGCTTTGTGAAGCAGATTCAGCAGCAGTAATGAAATTGATAGTAACAGAATTGCTTTTTTTTGAGAAGCAGCAAAGAATCTAAACAAGTTGTTTTCCTTCCAGTTAACTGATTAAGGTCCTCTGTCCACACACGGGACAGGCGTTGGAAATGTCTACTTTTCCAATTCTGAAGAATTCCAATCCTACAGCCCCCTGAAAATTATGACAGTGTTTGATTGACTTCAGATATCCTTTTGATGGGCCCTTGAGCCCCTTGTCTCAGTCATGGCTGAACTACTGCTGAGAGGCAAATTAATTTAATTCCCTTTGAGTCCTCCTGTGAAGGATACCAGTTAAATCCAGCGAAGAGACTTTTTGTAACAGTGACTTTAGCAATGTTGACGCACTTGAATTTTTCCCTCTGCTTTGAAGCTTTCAGTTCCACCAACCCATCGGCAGTGCTGCTTATTTACAAGCTGGCATTGGCTGTGGAAGGAGCTACTCTGCTTTTTAAAAGAATTAAATTTCTCTTCTGAATAACTGGAATGGGACTAGGTGGAAAGGGAAATTGTAAATTAAAGCAAGGAAAAGTGGAACCTTAAAAATTCTTGTAAGATCCAGTACTTAAACACGTACAAGGCAGGTCAGCAAAATGCCTTCACAGTCAATACTTCTACTGGATACTAAAAATCGTGGGCTGAACAGAGATAGTGGCGTTACGGAACAACTAATTCTCTCATTTTCAACCATTTCTCTGTCGCCATTATACAGGTGATAAAGTTACCAATTTCTTGGTCTTATCCATGTCAACAACATTTCCACCCTTACCCTTCACTAAACTGCTTACTTGTCAGCTTTTCTGATTAATGTTATTCTTGCTAAACTCGGAGCAACACTATATTTACTGTTGAAGACTGGAACAGAAGTTCCAGAACTTAAGAATAAAGTGTCCAGAACATTGCCTGATTCTCAGTAAATCAGTCGATCTAGCAATTAACAATCTTCAGACAAATACAAGAAATGTTACTGTTATTTTTATTGTGTGTTCATATTCGGTCAGAAGTCTCCAGGAGTCATGTGATCCAAAGCGAAGAAGAAAATGGCAGTCAAGATTTAAAAACAAAACGCGTCCTAATCTTTTAATGTATTACTGAGCTCTTTGAGTGCACATAAATCTCAAGGGGTGAAGAAGAAAAAAAAGCAGAGTTGTGAGACGTTCAAAATGTTTCTCCAGTCTCAAGTAGATAACATCTTGTTTATTTGATGGAGCACACTGATTATTGTCTACATATGCATGTATTCACATATTCATAAATCTGTTCTTGAGGTTTATGGATATAAGCAATGATACATTTTTTACTCTTTCAGTAAATGTCTGGGTAAGTTAGCCTCATTTTTCGTTTTAATAAGAAGTTGCCAGTCTCAAAAGGCTGACGTAACTGTATCATCTGCTTTTGCTGGATGTTTTCATTGGCAGAGAAATTTGTCTGTTTAGAACCTGTGATGCGTTTTTAGTTAGAACCTTTTCAGTAAATGCAGGAGCCTCGTTCATGGTACTTAGACAGATGTTCACTTAGGCTGTCTGTGGATGTTGGAGCTCACCAGTCTCAATGTACTTAAAACAGCTTTTCATGTACTCGGAGCTGTTTATGTAATCTTCGTTAATCTGAAACCTACATCTATGCTGGAAGGATTTTCTTGCAGACCATAGTGTGCTCTACCTGCTTCAGACATAGCTGAATTAAATGGAGCACGGGGCATATACACACACATACCCCCCACTCCCCAGTGAAGGCAAATATTAGAAAAAGATCACAGTGGGGGTGGGAGAAAATGTCACTGCTGCTTGTGAATGTTGACGCCAAATATACCAACACTGTCCATAAAAATGCTTTCTCCCTTCTATTCCCTGTTCTTCTTGCAGGAAGGAGTTCAACATCAGAACTGCAAAACTCACGTGCTAATTTTGATCCTACATGGGGGAAACATCTTAGACACTGGAGGCGGGGACCATAGCAGCAAGCTAGCAGACATCAACACGTTCAGTTCTGTATTTGAGAAAGTGACGCGAGCCCATTTCCCTGCCGCTTTGGGCCACATCTTAATCAGACTCGTTCCCTGCCCAGCAATCTGTTCAGCAGCTTTCTCTCTTGTTTCCAAGTAAGTTATTTTCATTTTCAAGTGTTTGACTTTGCAGTGTGGTTTTGAATGGCCTTCTGCGACCTGTCTTTTTTGTAATGAGATGTTGTGAATCTGTTGCTTACTGCAAGGCTTGGAACGATCTTTCATCCTTCTCTAAGTGAATGTATTTGTTTAAAAAGAAACGACACAAAAACCCACAAAAACAAAACAAAAAACCCCCATGGTCAACTACATCCAACTACAGGCAACCACATGCATCCAAAAGAAAAAAAAAAATCCAGACAGAAGAAGAAAACTGTGATAACTGTTAACTTTTCCTCCCCCCACCAAATCTGACCTCAAAAAATCAGTAGTCAACTTTTATCCTACTTTAAAATTGAAACTTAGCTACATCTGCCTGTGGATATGCCAGCTGACATTTGTCTATCTTATCTGTTCATTATTTGGCCATTGTAGGGACAGGTTGTTACGGAACATCCTCATGATAGTTTTAATATTTCTTGTCTTAGAAACAAAAATGGCATATTGCTAACATCGGTTTAGGAATAAAATGGAGATTGTGAAGCATTGCTGAGAAACTTAGACTAATTTAAGTAAATTCTGCTTTGCACTGGAAATCGAAAACAGAAAGAAATATCTAAACCAGGAGTGATTTAACATGTCTTCTTGGTGAGAGAGAATTTACATATGAACATGGGTTTTAGATTTTAAGACAACAAAACTTGAGTATCTGTTCATTCCCAATAGCAGCTACTGCACTTTGAGGTCCTGTAGTGTTTCAAGGTAGACCACTCGTTTATCGTCATTAACCTATAAGAATGCCATATACAGAAGTGTCTTGAATGGGCTACAAAGGATGCGTCTCTAGGAAACGGTGCTTTTGGCTAACAAAGGCTTCAGTTCACAGTACAACTAGGATTTGATTGCATGCATAGTCAGAGGGGTCCATTAGCTTTGATGGAGTTTCCTAGCTGAGCAGATCCGTTTGCTAGCTGATGTAGATGGGGATGGCACTCATGAGGTTGCCCTTATTAACATGAGTGATGGGTGGTTTGCTTTGTAATAACTGAGAGAGAATGCTGTGCATTACAGTAGGTACTAGATCAGCTATTCATTGACGAAGAGCACTAGGCAAGAAAGCCTCAAACATCTTGTCATTGATAAAATTAGTAAATTTCTCAACTAGCGTAACTCTTGAAACTTAAATGGCACTGAGCTATAGTATGGTTACGCTAGATGACATTCACGTTTACTGTTCTATCCGTCAGGTCCTGTTCCTGTCTGAGACCAGGTTCTGCTAGGAAACACGTACTAGTTGCTATATGAAGCAGAGACGATGATTTCATTTTAGGAAGTTGCTTATTAACTGAAAAAAAGTTTGGTGGGTTTGGGATTTGGGGAGAATTTTAGGGGTGTTGGGATTTTTTGGGGGAGGTTGTTTTTTGGGGGAGGAGGTTTAGGATAATTCTCACAAAAATGTTTCAGTACATGTCCCTTCCTGTCTGGCTTAAATAATAGTTCATCAGATCATATTGGCATTAAGTTTAGTGACTTTCTGAGACTCCTGGTAGTCACTTCTGCATTTGAAAATTGTTGTTGTGTAAAAAGCTGTGATAATATTTTGATACAAAACCAAATCACTATGAAATATTAAATGCAACTTCTGGAGAAAGCGTAGTCAGCAGCTGCATCTCAGAGACCTGCTTAGTCTAATATGTCATAGAATCATTTAGGTTGGAAAAGACCTTTAAGATCATCAAGTCCAACCTTAAACCTACAACTGCCAAATCCGCCACTGTCCTTAAGTGCCACATCTACACGTCTTTTAAATGGGTGCTCCAGGGATGGTGACCACTCAAAGCAAGAACACAACTCTGAGCTGTTAACTGTGTGTCAACAATGATACATTTTGAAGTTCCTGTGTACATGCTCGTATGAAAGGTATTGTCGCCTTGCAAAACTATTACTACTATTAATTTTAATAATTGTTATGTGTATGGCGGTAAAAGTTTCGGATGGGCACTCTTTTTGACAATGCTGTGAGATGTGAAAAATGACACGTAGCAACTCCTTCAGGAGAGAAAATACGACTCTAGTGAATAGTGTCCACTTGGGGATCAGGAGATACACGGATAGTATTCCTGGGTCTGTAACAGGTTTCCTGGTTAACAATAAATGAGAAAATCAGTCTGTTGATGCCTCGCTTCTCCAGTCTGTTGAACAGAAACAAGGCTAAAATGATGCAAGGAGGAATTTTTCTGCCGTTAACCAAAGGCCTAACATAAAGCCTGAGGAAGAAACAGGAAGGTTTCTGCTGTCTGGATTGTGCCTCCAGCCTAGGATACATGAGAAAAGCTTAAGGGATGCAGGAGTAAGTGAGCACTATGGTTAAGGCATGTTCCATGAAAGCTGGAAAGGAAACAGCTATGCTGAGACTTTACTGTGACGGCTGGTACCTTGTTAAGCATGAGAGGAGGTGGTTTGTGAGGGAAGGAGAGTGATCTGGGTGTTTCCTTGTCAGATTATTAGCACCAAGGAGCAAAGCTGATCTTAGCCTGTATGATTGAGGAGACGTTACACTGCCATTCCAAGCCTCTATTAAATGGCCAAGTAGCCTTACAAGGTTGATGCAGAAATGAGGACCAAAGAGCTGCAATAGTGTACCCAACATAATTTTATTTTTACCCACCCCCCACTGAAACTTCTTTTCCTTGCAGCATTGCTTGCACACTAGATGAGTGGAAGTTTTAGCAAGTGGTGAACAAACTTTCCACTGAGTGCTGTATGATTGGCTTCCACATCGTTGTAATGATAATTGATTATATTCTGTCACTTCTGGTGGTGTAGTTCTGATCGCGCTCTAGTTCTGGTAATAGCCCAAGCAATATTCTAGAGGATAGCTGAGCAGATACAGACTATTCAGTAAGGGAAAGGATTAAAATCTTAAAATCATTTTTATGTTGTTACTTGTCCCTGTGGCTCTAGTGAAATGAATTTAGAAGTAACAAATGGAATTTTCCATTGGATGTATCTACTTCAGTAGCTGTTCTTTCTCACCCACTTTCTCAGTCTTGAAATTCACTCATTAAATGAGAGAACCTTTCAGGTGACATTTGTTTCCTTAGTGATATTTTCCTTGACATAAATGTTTTAGATGGCACGGTAGAGAAAGGAGAAAGAAACATGTGCTCTTGGGCCTGCTTCAACTCTTCTGCAAGTGTAAACCAGGAATAACTAGTGAACTACATAGTGATGGGGAGGGAGGAATCAGATTTGCTTGAAAGAGAAACTTCTCTTGATTTTGTCTGGGGCTTCCTCTAAGTAATGATCGTTTTTATAGTCTTTTTGTTGCAGTATAGTGCCCAAGATTACATTTGAACCTCACATAGAGCTGAGAACCCTGCAGAAGAGTTGAGGAGGTCTACAGCCACGTTTTGGACCATAAGATGCGTGAATGGTGTTGCCTGCTGTGCAGATGACAGAGTTACAGAGAAGAGATGGGGAATACATTAAACTGCTGAAATACTAGATGAACTTAAAGCTGTGACAGACATATAGGAAGAAGAGGTGGCAAGGTGCAGACCACACTGGTGGAAGGTGTGCCTGGCTGTTCGCATCAAGGGGGAATACACTGAAACAACGAGGAGCGGAGAAGTGTGTGTATGTCCAAGTTGCTGCCCTGTGAAGCAAGGGGACTGGTAGAAGAATAGGAGGTGAAGCATCAAAGAGTGTTTGGGAGATCATCCTTGCCCACTCAGGCCGTTGGTGAACACAGGGCTCAGCACTGTCTCAGGTATCCCAAACGCAGTGCCTGCGTGTCTCAGCTATCTGGAAGAAGAGCTGGTAGAGTGGAAGGAAGAGTGTGTGCTGGCCCAAATGATCAGAGTTCCTACTTTCTTTCTCTGTGTTTTGATTCTTGCTTGTTGCACTACGCAGTATTCGGCCAGACTGAAAATAGCCAAGCTTGATGCTTGAATGGCCTATAGGATCTTTCACAGCACTAACATAAGACTGGTGTTGCCTTGATGTGTTCTTGTGTGGAACGGCTCATGATGTACCCATTTGGGGCTGACAAAAGGAGAGATGATTCCCTGCAGCTTTCTGCAGCTTCATGCCAGCAGCTTTCAGTCAGAACCCTAGGATGCAGTTGCAGAGCATAAACTTGTGGCAAACATCCCATTTAGCAAACTGTGGGGGAGAAAGTGTGTTTTTAATTACTGTAATGTTTCATCAGGGGTGAGCCAGATGACTAACTTAGCAGCAGCACAAGATTTCTTGTTTGGTTTGAATGCATCCTCCATTTTCTGAACATGCCAAGGTAGTACAATCCTGTTCACCTTGGCACAGGTTTTGAGTTACGCTGTGTCTGTGTGCTGAGTGCCTGTGTTCAGAGGGATTCCACTGGGACTTTTCATCTGAATACACCTATGCAGTTCTCCTCTCATCAAGGGGGGCTTAAAGGAAAGAGATCTTTCAGGGCAAAATCATTCTATCCAGTAAATGTTTCACATTGTTTGTCTCTCATCACTTTCAGTTTCCTGTATTACTCATATAAATTAAAAAGACACTGTTTATGCAACCTGTGTGAATTTATAATGCGTGACTGATCTCCTGTGACACTTGCCTCCGTCTTGCTGCTAAGAACAGATGAAGGTTAAAACTAGGGCACATTCTCGTTCCAGCTAGATGACTTGAGAGCCATCTCTTCCGTTTTCAGGGAGAAAAATATCCCAGAGTGGATCAGCTGTTAGGCTTTTTACAGAATATGAATTTGATGCGCATACATTGATTCACACCTCAGACTAAAGGTCCTAAATTACAGTATTAGCCAAACTGGAGAATAGTAATTGTAAATTTAGGAGGACCGGGGGATGGGAAGGAGAAAGAAGGAAAAAAAGGGGTCAAAACAAAATTTACATTTAGGAAGCAAGCATGTGAATAATCACGTGAGATGAAAGAGTTTTGTTGGATGGGTTTTGGAGCGCTCAGCTCCTTGCAGTGGTGGATCCTGCAATGTAAGCTCTTGGTGTTGTATTTTCCTAATCAATTTTTAAAAATACTTTTATAATTTAACTAGAAAATGTATGGAGAGGTCCAGTCATTGTGATTTGAATATTTTCTATGCCTTATTTTCCTTTTATCCTGAAAGTGGGGGAAGCAAGTGCATATTCTGACATTCAGAAGCAGCAATAGCAATTCCCTAGGGCTGTCAGCATGGCATGCAGATAGCCAAACCGTAAATGTCAGAAAGCTGTTGTGTGACAGTTATCCAAACAAGTATTAACATGCGGGTGATTTCCCCCTCTGCTTTCTCCTCTCACTTCTGCCATGGTCAGGGACTGCTGACATGAGGAAGTTTTGAGGAGGCACCGGTGTTTTGTCTTGATCTGCATCTAGCCAGATGCCGTCTGCGTTCAGAGTAAGCATTTATTCCCTTGTTCTGCCTTTCCTCCCTGGTCCTCCCCGGGCTGAATAACCCTTGCCCCACATCTCCACGGTGCAGTCTCAGTTATACCTGCTGGCAGATGCCACTGTGCCATCAATCACTTCTCCCCTGGGAGCCAGGTGTACTCTTAACTGCCAGGGAAGACTGGTTCTGTCTCACAGGCTAGTTGCTTGCTGCCTTTTATCAGAGAGGTGTTAGGTTCTAACACTAGTGACTTTATCTGTCAGGCTCTCACACTTAAGTGATTTCAGCTGCTTCCTTGTGACTTCCCTCTCCATCTCCAGCCTTTGTGCAAGTGTGATGTTTCCAAGCTGGTGCTTTGGAAGGACCTCCCGCAGAGTCCTGCCAATGCATCAAGATAACAAGGCTTGTGCTCCTCTGAGCTCCAGCACTGATATTTTACCCGTTTGTTTCAACTTCAGCGCTAATAACACTTAGCATGATAAACAAATTCATCTCTTCCGTACCCTCTTTCAGTGGTCTGGATCGTTCTTCCTGCTGTGTTCTGTGTACAATAACAATGGAGGTCTCTGGCTGCAACCTTTACAATAAAAGAAATTGGAATTAAAACCCCCCTCATTTCTAAGCCAATGAACTGTGATTAATTGTCTAGACAATAATTGCTCAATTTCAGTTTGATCTATATTCCTTTAGCCACACACACAAAAATACCAGCTATTTCTTTTTCTGTTGACTCTGTTTTGTGTAGTTCTCCTGTGAATATTGTTTGCATTTTACTTTTATTATGAAAACATCTGCAGGTACTTTTTTCCGTTTCAAACATTCACTTCATAATTTTTTTCCTGCTGTGTTTCTCCCTTTCCCTTTCTGAGGTGTTACCTGCCAGTTGTTAGAGTAAATGAGGCCTTTTTGTGTAGATTTTTAAGGTTCGTTTTTAATTTTTGAGAGTTAGTATTCATAACTGTGTGTCTGCTGTGCATTTGGATGATCTAATCAGCTGGCGAAATGAAGCTATGTCGATCGGTAAATTGACACAGCTTGGCAGACCAGCTGAGCTGCAGGGCATAGAAATTGTTATACTACTTTGGTTGAAAAATACCGAATCATTGCAGTACTTCAGCAAGAGGCAAGTGTGGAAATGCCCAGTGAGGCTCAGGACATGAACACAGACTAGCTTCCATACTTGAGTGTTGCAAGTCTTCTGTTCTTCTTCCATTACCCTGGTGATAGTCTCAAGGATGCAGGTTTTGGCAAAGACATAGGCTAATTCAATTTCAGGCAGCTCACTTCTTAAGATTGTGATCGCCTACCAAGTTCCTAAAGAGAGTGAGTACGAAATAGTGTTGTCATTGCCTGCCTGCAGCTTTGGACGAACTTTGGATGAGCGGAATTATCCAAAATACTTCTGACTTTCCTTTAATCTCTGAAGGGCCCTCAACTACTGTAAGAGAATCCAGAACACTGTAAGAGAATCCAGATGCACCTTGCATCTTTGGCTCTCTGTGAGTTGTTTTCCCCACTCGTCAATGAAAATCAGTCAAGACACAATTGGCAGATTTACCAAGAAACTTACAGGGTGCACATCCAAGCTAAAATAAAGCTGACATCCTATCAAATTTAAGCTTGCATTTTCAGTTGAGTCACCTCCTTTTTGCAGAATGTTACTATGCAAACATTTACGTATGATTTCAGCATGTGTGCAGCTTTGTTCCATATTTTTGAAAGGATAGGACACTGGGAAAAATGTTTTTATGTGCTTTTGAACAACGCATCCGTCAAGCTTGTGATCTAGGAAACAGTATTCCATTGTGATGATTGGATCCCGTTCATTGATGTAGTAAGTTGTTAAATGGGAAAGAAAAAAGCTGAAATGGAATAATCTCTTTGCTGTTCTAAATTATGTCTACTTGTATGTGGAAAAATTGCACCAACTATGTTTAACTACAGAAATGCCTTATAGCATGATCTCATTCACATAAAGCAGTAACTCCTTGATTTTTTTTAAGCAGTTGAATTCTGTGAGGAAATGATCCTTCCTGTATTCTCTCGTTGTGAACTGCCATAGCCCAACCTGTTTCTGTTAATAAGTAGCTGTTCATTCTGTAATGCTGTGTACTGCCTCTTGTGTTTTTCCTGATGATAGCATGTCCTTTTCTAGCCTAAATCCCTACAGCTATGACGAGAGCTGTCTCAGCAGCAGTGAAGACCACATCCCACTGGCTGCCTTGCCTTTACTGGCTGTTTCATCCCCTCAGTACCAGGATGCAGTTGCCATGGTGATCAGTAGAGCCAATCAAGTTTACAATGAATTTCTCAAATCTACAGATGGGGCTGGTTTTAATGGACAGGTAGGACTATTTTCTCTTACGTCAAAGTAAAATTCCTTCGGAGCAAGGTTGGGTTTTTTAAGCCATTGTGTTGAGTGGGGGTTTTGAGTTATGAATGTGGAACAGTACGGCTAGTATGATGAATGAATGTTAGCATAGGATTACCTATGCAAAATGCCTTCTCGGTTCCCAGCATGAGAAAGACACTTCTGGAATCCTGTGCAGTATCTAACCTGGACGTACTCAGTTGCTAGAAGATACTATACCTTCTTCCACAAGCATTTTGACCCCTGAGCTCTTACGAAGTACTGCTACAAACTCTAGTAATGTGTAAGAACCTTAGTTGTGTGGTAAGGGTGGTACGCTAAGGAGCGAATAAGCATGCCAGCCCAAGACAAATGGTAATCTATGTTACCGAATTCCTCACACACCTACTACAGCTGATAGAAAAGTTGGGACATCTCTGACTAAGAGCATAAGGAATCCAACATTTAACAATTGCTATTTCTTTTTTGCCTCCACCACAGTAGTAATAAAACAATTGGCAGTAAAGAAACTTAGAAGACAAATACTCAGTTGCCAGCAGTGTTGCAGATTTCCTGTGTAACTTTGGGAAAGTCATTTAATTTTTCTGGTGTGACCCACTCCCCAGCGAAGTCACCTGCAGACTTACTCCAGATGATGCGTCAGAATTACTGTTCCTGCTTCTCCATCTTTAGACTACAAAACCCAGTACTTTCCTGCTTCACATAGAATAAATGGGACACTGCTATCCTATGTGAGTTACTGAAATTATTTTGTGATTGGGCCCTCTATATAGCCGGAAACATGCACCTCCCTAAAGTACAGTGACCTCCAGACTTCATAAAAAGAAAGAAAAAAAAGACATTTAGGATAGTGTAATCTTTGAAGGAAAGCACATGTCTTACTACACAAATTCTTTTCCGTATCAGTAATAAGGCTATGCTGTGGCATATCAGTATTTTTAGACTAAAATTTTGTTTGAAGCCAGTTCTAACATCAACAGTAAACTATTCTTGCTTGAAGCATAGAAACAGCCCAGCTGCAGTGACAGAACATTATGAAAGGTGAGATTATGTAAGGAAAAAATGTATCAGTTACAGAAATAACTGTGAAAAGAATAGAAATTGAGTGATACGAGTTTTTGTCTTTGACAAAGCTACAAGGAAGTCTCTTTGGTGTGTTTTACAAACTATATATATTAATATTTCACATGGGGAAGTTTGCATGACATCTGTATGCTCCACAAAATTTTCTCCATCGACAATTACCAGCATTGTTAGAATAGAGGTGACTTCTCTGTGCTGTCTACAGTGACTTTGCTTTGGTCCATAGAAATCTCAGCTCTACCTCTGAATAAGTCCTGTACTTCTAAAACACATACCATATAACCTGACCGCCCACCCTGTGTGTGTCTTTCCTTTCATGTTTTGGTCTCTTCTGTCCATTTATATTGCAAGGTCATTAGATCAGAGATTGCCTTTTTGGTTCTATACAGTATTTGGAACAAGTTAACTCCCATTACCTTAATGCAAATAGTAATGAGGATTACAAAGCGACTGCTGAATTGAAGGAGATAGTATTAGTCTCTCACAAAACCTGCCGTTAATTTTGTTAAGGTTGCCTGTATCATATAATTTTCAGTTCTTCGTGGACTTCATTGTGTGGCATAGGAATTTGAAAATCAGGGTGTAAATCAGCATGCTGTTCAATTGTATACAACTTTAGAACCAGAGTTGTCTTAGGATAAATGTTATCTTAATGTATTTTGATATTTTAATTTATTTTTTAAAATGTTTTAATCCCAAGAAATGTGCTTGATTAAGAGAGTGTAGTACATGGAGATGCAGTAAGAGACGTTTGAGGCTTTTCCCTATCTTGAAGCACTAGCTTTTCCGAACACACTTCACTCTGAAGAAATCATGCACAACATCTGTTATCCAAAAGTTGTATTTCAGTGTTGTAGCCAAGCTGAATTAAGGCCAGAAGCAAGTTAAGGTTTGTAAGGGTAAGTAATGTCTTCTGTTAGACTAATTGGAGTTCGGAACAACAGACTAGACGTTTGCTTCAGTTTGAGAATTGGAGAGAAAGGGTTGCTGGAACCTGTGAAAACGTGAGGGTTGCTGTCAAGAAGAAAGGTAGTGCAGCTGTTAGTCATCCTCAGACACAGGCCAGAGGATAGGGAGAAAGAATCATCTCCTGTGGGATGGGGAGATGTTCAGTGGAATTGGCTCGTGAGGTAGAGTCTAGTGTGCCAGAAAATTACTCCAGCCATTGGATTCCCAATTTTAGTACTCTGTGTAATTCCCAGGTCTATACTTTGAAGGTAGCTTGTATGTTTGTATTAAATATGAAGCAAGAGTGAATCTCCCTGCTTAATACCTTATATAAAAGTTCTGTTCCTTTGTCCTGACAGGGCAGTACTAATCTGGTTTTAATCTGTTCAGATCCTCTTCTCTGTATGATTCTGAAGGAAATATTAAGTGGCTTGAGATCTTTGTGAGACTGGTTGTCCAGTGATCTGCACTGGCTGCAAGCAGCTGAAAGAATTCTAGCCCGTTTGGCAGAACTCCCAGCTGGTCAGAATAGCTCCTGGGACAGACATTCTTGCCGTAGTGCTTATGTCTGGAGTTAAAAGGAATTGGGAGAAAGTGGCTATGTATTTTCAGCTGCAATAGGAACCAACGTATAAAAAAACCAGGAACAAGGATGTAAAGTAAGACAGCAACTACTCTGCAGTGCTGTGATGCTTTTTGTTTATTTTAAAGCACTTGCTACATCTCCCCAAAAAAATCTTTTTTATTTCCTCAGGTGTGTCTCATTGGTGACTGCATTGGAGGAATTTTGGGCTTTGATGCCATCTGCTATAATTCTAATACAGCTGACGAGAGTCGGAACAGTAGCAGAAGAGGAAGCATCAGCAGCATCCAGGTGAAGAGAAAAAATCCACACAGATGAAACCCTGTAGATTCATTCCCTGGACGAAATCATCTCCATATAAACCAGAGAAAATTTAAGGATTTCATAAATTGCCATGATAGCATGGGATTTTGCTCATATATAAAAAGAATTGCTGTCTGAAAATTAACTCCGCAGCTTCAGTTTTATGATACACAGAAATCACTAGTGAAAGCTTTATCTGTAAATCTTTAAAGTAGGGTTACCAAGTGCCCTTTATTGTATCTCTGACTGTAGATGCAAACAGGTCTTCTCTCAGTAATCTCTGGTAGGCTCCTGATTTTGCCAAAAACTTTTATCTTCCTTTTTATAATTTTTTTATTTGTTCACATAGGGTCTGGAATTCCTTATGCCACTGCCTGGGGGTAGTCTAGCAGTAAGATGTGTTCATGAATAAGTATTAGTGACTGGTGGAAGAATGCCTCCTTCCTGATAAGGAATGCAAGTCACACGAGGATCTGTGAAGGACCACTGAGCGTAACAGTGTCTGTATGAGTGCTGCGTTTGGAGAGAAGGGAGGATTAATTCTAACTGTGATACAGGAAAGATTTTATGATAGCAAAAGCACAATTTTTGGAAGTAATCTAGCATATAAGCTTCATTATTGTGTTTGACACTTAGGAAAGAAAATTGAAGTTCAGCTGATGTTATGTACTTCAGACTCAAGTGCATGTGGAGAGAGGGTGTGGTATATTAGAGCTGACACTTGAATGAGGTGCCCACACTCCGTTCTTTGATGGTTTTGTGACCCTGGCCAAATTGTTTCATCTCTTAACTCTTTAGTTACCTCTCTCCTCAAAGACGGGCTCGGTGATACCAACCTGCTTAGTTCAGTTGAGAGCAATATGTGGTGGGAGTACTCTTGAGGAAGAGACATCCTCTAAATGTTTCCAGGAAGGAGAGTTACTCATCGTTAATAACATGGCTCTGGATTCTCGGCAGCCAGCCACTGGTAGTACCAGCACTGAGGACAGTGCATTGCAAGCAAAGTAAATGGAGAAATGATCCTCTTGGATCCCAGCCCAACAGTGGGTTTGATTGTGCAAGGGCAGCTGATGAATCTGAGAGCAGAGATCAGGCTTTAGGGAGTATGGGTTCTTTTGACTTCCCTGCTCTTATGATTTCCTGTAGTCCTCTCTTTCCTGATGCCACAGAGCTTCTCTTCCTATTCCTCTCTCCACCTTTTTCCTTTTCTGTCCCTGTCTTCATCACTACTACGCTGTGTTCAGAAGAACTAAGTGTTCTTTTGTTTCCTTATCCTGTCCTTCTGTCCATTGTTCTTAGCTTGCTCCTGGTGACACCCCTTGGTGTTCCCGGTAGAAGTGGGTCTCATTGGAAGAGTTTGAGATGCAGAAAAAATACAAGAGAGTTTTTTACTTTACCATTTCACAAATGTCAGGGGCATTTCTGAAATGAAACTAGTTGGAAATCAGGATGAGACTGAGGTACTCTTAACCATTGCATTTTATGTTCTGGTTATAAACTGTGGAAATAGAGTGAATTAAGTTTATATAGTTCCCTTCTTGCTCTGTTTCAAAGTGGTCTATAATAAGGTAGATTGGTGATGTAGTGACCACTACATTCTCTGAATAGTTCACAGTTTCAGGCACTAGAAACTTCCTTTTTGGAGAGAGAGGGCCTGTTAATTTAATGAGGCAATGTGAATAAGGAATTGGAACGGTGCATTCTTCTAAGTACCCCAGGTGGGTATTTCTTGGTTTGTGTGTTATAGTCTATTTTCTGTATTTTAGTTTCCAATATACAATAAATAATCAAGTCAGGATTATCCATAATAGGTAGTGACTTCTACAATACAGGCAGAAAAGTGAATGATTACCGAGATCATGACGATTGTTGCGTGTACACGCTTGTACAGGGCAGTACTTGAAAAATCTACGTGCACGTTCAATAAAAGAATCTGCAGTAGAGCAAATGTTACTCTCCTCAAGGCAGACTAGTAACTCTTGCTCTTTAAAAATCAGTTACATTTGTAAAAATGTCAAAATACTTAACAAGTTGAGTGTCAGTGTTGTCGTCATCATCATCATCATATTACTCCTTGGGAACACTGGCTCTTAGAAGAGGAAGATGGTTCTTTTTTGTTGCAACAGCTGTAGTACTCGTAATTTAGAAGTAGACAACTCTTCATTGGGATGAATGGAGAAAGTTGACGATTTGCTTCACGTGTATCAAGGATACATAAAAGCTACCTGTAGGTGACTGATTCAAATCCCAGTATTGATATCATTTTACTGCAGATGAGATTTTAATTTTGACATGTGGGGGAGCTGAAAGAGCTTGTAGCAATGGAAAGCAAGCTTTTTAACTGTTTAAAGTGCAGCAAATAGTCTCTATACTGATCACCTCAACCTTTTAATGTGTTGCCTAATGTCTTTTTAAGTGGTTTAGTATATGTTTTGGGACTATATCTCACTCCCTGATCTGGCAAATATAAATGCTGGGTTGGCTCAATCTCTTTTGCAGTATACAAGAAAGACTGTGTCATGAAAGTGAACCACTGGCTCAAACCAGTGACATTAAAATCTGGTCAGGTTTTTTTGAACAGGTTTGAATATGGGATTTTTTTAACAAGGCTTTTTTTTTTTTTTCCTTAATGTATCAGACCACTATAAATTTGAAGATTTTCTCTTCACCATGATGCCACAGTGTGCAGATGCATTGGCATACTCTTAACATCTGATGTAATTGTCACCATTCAGATGCAGAGAAGGCCCAGAAAATTAACTTCAGAGAAGTTAACTTCTCAGTGAGAGTTCTTCTCACCAAGTAACCTTCTGTCTCTGTGAAATGGTTGTCAGGCTTTCCCTATTGCATGGCTGTTCAGTAACACACAAAATGGATTTGGTCCCATTTCAGACCCCAAGGTGCTATCACATGAGCAGATTGCTCATGGGATAAAAGCCAGGTCCAGAACTGGCACTAACTGTAGCTCCCAGGTTCCCTGTCCTCAGGAATAAGGTTAATTATTCTCTTGTCACGAAAGCGAGGAGTTCCTCTTGGCTGTTGAAGACTATAGGTGGAACAGTGTGGGAAGGTTCATCTCATAGATTATATACTGTTTCTGTCTTGGCTTCGTTTTCCTGCGACTCACCTGCATAGTTCTGGCGAACAGATCAGGTTCTTCAACAGCTCTTTGTGACATGAAATCTCACCCCTCGTGCATAGCGTTGCAGATGTGCTCCAGTACTTATGGAGGCTGTGGGAAATACCTGTCCTATGACCTTGTTCTTTCTGTAGCTTCAGAGAAATCGATTCAGTTAGCATGTTTTCGATAGTCTGTCTGCGTGACTTTGGCCGAGTCTCTCGATCCGTCATGCCTTAGTCCTCATCTGTAAGCCTTGCACTCTTTCTCGCATCCTCTATTTTGTCTAGTTGGATTTTACCCTCTTTGCAAGTTTCTTAAAAGTGCCGAGCGTGTTAAAGTCTATTTTCACTTGGGGCATTTGCTGTTATGAATCATGAAGAGTGTTCGGTGACACTTCCAGAGTGTAGTGCAGTGGCATAATGCTATGTGCAAGAAGACAGGTGCAGGGAGCAGTGGTGGAGAAAATGTAAATGAGTGTGGGGAGAGAGTTGTATGCAGCAAGAACAACTTTGAATCCTGCTCACTTGTACAATGCCTGGCCAATTTCCAAGTGACCTTGCCTAGGGTCATCTCACAAAGGTCTAGTCCCTTGTCCTCCTAAAACTACTTTTTTCTTCCCTCATTGAACTGTCTGTGGCATGTGTGCTTTGGAAGACCTGAGTTTTACCCATAGAAAAGCAAGTTTAAAATGTGTTGATTTTAACCAAAGAAAATGAAGGCTTTCTTCTGCAGTGCAATAATAGTATGCCATGTCCTGTTAACTCGCTTTAGGTGATGGTTATTATTCTAGAGTTTAACCAAAAAGAAAAAACAGCTAGCATTGTACTGTGTGTCTGACAGAAATGTTGTGCCCAGTAAATCAACATGCACAACTTAAATGGTAGGTATGCTGGGTTAACCTTTATGATAGCAGTGGGGAAGAGGGAGCTTGATGCTTTCCCACACAGTGTTTTTCCGAGACTGTCAAATGCCTGCAAAATTTTACCTGAGATTTTCTTACGACACAAGGGAACACACCCTCTGCAAGGAGAATCTGTTATTGAAGCTTAGAGGACAAAGGTGAATTGTTGCCAGCTTTCTGGGATGAAGGTACTAGCTTCCCTTACTAAAAAGTCTTAGCTAGTTCTGTGGTGACACAAGCTAGTTTTTAAATACTATGGAGAAACATGTGTGTGACGGAAAGAAAAGCATTTGATCTTACGTTATTGTCAACTCTCTGCCGTTCCAACAGCCAGCGTTCTTCCTGAGCCCACCAGGAAACTGAGACCTAAACAAAAATATTTAATCACGTTCAGTTCCTTGCATCTGCTTTCTTTTTCTGGCACCTTTGAGGGCTCTCGTTTTTCTCAATCCGTTGACAGGAATTCCTTTTAAAGAAGTAATGGAAGCCGAGGTTCTGACATATCTACCATGTGAATGTAACGAAGAAAGCCTTAAAATGTCACCAGGGTTTTGATAAAACTCTGAGCCTTCACAGCACTGATACGTTTTTTGGAAGTTAGCGATAGTGTGGTGTTTAAGAGCTTAACCTACAACCCATTTAAATCAATGGATTTGTCAGTGCATTTCATGGGCTTTGGTTCTGTCTCTAAAAATGCTCTTTCAGCTATGTGCATGTGAATTCACCTCCATTTTATGTGCCGCAATGAATGTTCTTACGCACTCTAATAAATTTATTCATCGTAACGACACCAAATTGGAATTTTAGGCAAAGGTTACAGTATATTTATAGCACGCCAGTTATGATTTATAGTCATAAATATATTGCATTTTCATGGCACTGTTCCTTGGGAAGAAGCTAGAGGTTGAAAGCCATTGTGAAGGCTAAGAGGTAAATAAATACCTTTGCTGAATCAGTTTGATATAATCATGAGACACGAGCAGATAAAGAAATGTTGTTCACTTATGTTGTTGAGAGTTGACCTATAAAAAGTTACTCTGTAAGAAACTGTCAGGAACACTTTGGTTATAGGAATTTTGGCTTTGAAAGGTTCCTGGTGTTCCAGAGAATAGATGGGCTTGCTAAAAAGGACTGATGTTATAACAGAGCTTCAATGTAAGGTCGTAAACTGCGGGGCAAATCAGGCTACATAACGTCAGGGTCAGGCTGAAAAAAAAGTTACTGGTTACGTAAACAGATACAAGTAGGACATGTAGTTGCTTCTGGCTTGAACTCCACAGAAGCACATATTCAAAGTGGAGACTTTATTTTGGTTTTACAGCACTTTAGCACACAAAACGGTGAGGGCAGTCGGCTGCCAACACACAGCAGGAGACCTCACCTGCTACCTGGCCCTGTGAGATAGTTCTCTGCACTCGTTAACAGTGACAACTACAAGAAGTGGGGCTTAGTTTTAACATTGTAGATACATTAGTCTTATGCCAAGCAAGGTCCTGCATCTTATACAACTTTAATATGAAAGTTGGCGTGATGTGAATTTTGCTACATCGCTATGAAATTCCTACATGCGCGTTAAGGTGTGGTTGTCTGTCTGTGAACATGATGGTCTTAAACTAATCTCCTGCAAGTTACTAAGATGCTAATGCTAGTTGCACCATATTGTACCATGAGTTCTAGTATTGCATTCTGAGAGTTAGTAGAACATGAATGAAAACCAATAATTAACAATTAGAAGGGGTTTAACTCTGTCTGTTCTCCCCGTGTGCCTTGTTGATGTAGTATCTCTGAGGTTTCGTAAAAATAGATGTCAGACATTTTCATGCTGTCTTATTTTGTTGATCTGAATAGAAGATTTACACAGAATTGGATTACACAGCTGTTAGAAAGAACCAGATCTTGCATGCCTCATGCACCCAGATCTCATAAGTGAATGAGGGGATTTAGTCTAATAGCATTTGTTTTGAAAAGCAGTGTTTGCATTTGCTGCTGAAATGGATGCAGGAATGAAAGTCTGGAGGTAATAGGGATATGGCAGGGAGGATGCTGGTGCAAGCTCCAGAAGTGCTGGAGGAAATGCACAATAAATAAATCTATTTCCTATTTTAAGGGGTACCTTAAAGATACGGTACCACTGGTCTCCTTTTGCATCCTGCAGAAGTTCACATTCTTAAAAAATCAGGTCCCGCATCCGTGGAACATGATGAGCAAGACCATTAATGTTGTAATGGGCATTTTATGCACTCAGGTAAGACCCCTTCTGATTACCTCATGGTATTTATAGTTCTCTATGAATGATGAAGTCATGAGAGATAAAGCTTTCGTGTTACTCCTCCTCCCCCCTCCTAAAAATCCTGATTCACCTCCAGCTTTTAGGTTACACATCTCAGAGGGAAATCTAGTCTTCATCTCTTTCTTTAGCTTCTGCTGCAGAGAGAAAGTCTAACCCCTTCCACCCGTTCTTGGATAAAGTGAGGTCAAATGTATAAATGTAGCCATTTCATATAAGCTCTGTTGTATTTTGGTCACTGTCTAAATCTTCCTTTTGCTCTGTTCATTCTTTGAAGGATAATCCCCTCTTAGCAGAGGACTCAAGTCTGGGTGGCAGCAAACGCCTGAGCAAAAGCAGTATCGACGTCTCGGGAATCATGGAGGATGAGAAGCCAAGGCAGCCATTGCCTAGGAAACAGAGTGACTTATCCACGCATGACTGTGATACTATAACCCAACATCATGCTTTCCTGTCTAGGTAACTAGTGTTTGATGACTGAGCAAAAGAAATGGGCTTGCCAATGAATGGAGCCTGTCAGCAGCACCAGAGCAACAGAATGAT
Organism: Steatornis caripensis; assembly: GCA_013398225.1. NCBI lineage: Eukaryota > Metazoa > Chordata > Aves > Caprimulgiformes > Steatornithidae > Steatornis > Steatornis caripensis. The sequence continues at coordinate 118,391 of VZSC01005425.1, read as the reverse complement.
TTTTATTGTTTGTGGTGTGTTTCTGGAGGTTTGCTTAAAGTCCTGGTGTAACCCTAAAAGAAAACCATAGATATAGTGGGTCTAGCACAAACTTACTCACATGTGGGGAGTTTTTTATCTAATCTTTATCCAGTTGTCAGAGTTTTGAATATGCAAAACTGAATGCAAGTAGTTGAATTTCTTCAGTGCAGCCCACACAAATCAAGACGGATGAATGCTTTACGATTGTAAATTTGTTAGTTTTTCTTTCTAAAGATCCCTATGACTTCTCTTACAGGCTTTCTGTTATTCTGTAAAGAGTGAGATAATTGCTTTAGGTGCTCCCGTTGGTCCATGAGCTATTCAGATCAGCTTTAAAACAAACAAACAAACAAAAAAAACCCGCCTGCATAAACATTTGGCTTAAATGACAAGGAGATTGAGGGAGTTAATTAGCTTTCCTGGATCCTAAGAAACCTTTCAAACACAGTTTTGATGGGAAGATAAGCATTCCGTTTGTCTCATTGTTTCTGCCTGTTCTAAGCTATTTGGGTTTTTACTTATCTGAATTCTTTGTGCTTTTTTTTCCTCTCTCCATCATCTTATTTCCTTTATTTCATTGGGAGTGATGCAGAGGGAGAAGTCTTATTCTGTGTTGATGTTTCAGTTCTGCTGCGGTTGGGTATAGTGCAGACTTACTACTGTGCTTTACTTCAACAAACTGGCAGTTTTGTTAGTAGCAGTTTAAGGTAATTTTATTTTCTTGCTTTGACTGAATGTGCTTTGCTTTGCTTTTGTTGACTGTTGTGCTTTTATTTTGAAACCGTTGGGTTTTCTGGATATCAATATTGCTGTAAAGTGTCTTCCCTCTGAGGCAGAATGGTTGTTTTTGTTTTGTCTATGATTGAAAACACAAAGAATTTTTTGATCAGTCACTTTTAGGTTCTTGTATAGAAAGGGGTACTGTGCTATGTCTAAAGCATGGTGTTGACTTGTATAAAGCACTTCAGACTTGGGGGTTAATAGGATAATTAAAAGACAAAGGTAACAGTTTTCTTCCAAGCATTTTTTCATTTCCTGTATATCTGTGATTTTAAACTGCAAGCCTTACACGCAGCTGTGCTTAAGCAAGCAGATAGAACAGTTACCTTCCATTCACATTTTGAGCTCCTCAAACTTTAGGCTATTGCTAAGTTATTGAGGAATAACGATTGAGGACAAACACAGGCTAAAGACAGCAGAAAAAATCCTTGATAAAGTAAGGGAGGGGGGAACGCAAATCAAACCAAACCCTGTGATCCTCTGGCCTGCCCTGTACGTCCAGAGAGATTCCAAGCCTTTGGTTTCCTGTCTGTGAGACTTGCATAAGATTGTTAAGACTTTCTTCCCCGTGAGCTCATTTACTGCGATTTAGAGATGGTGGGCCAGTGTGAATGATGAGGTTACAAAGATTGCTCTTGCGCACAGAAACGTCCTTATCCTACACACTGTGGTTATGTTTCAGTTGGCAGCTTGTGCTTTTTGTCCGAGTGCTTTTGGCATAGAGAGGTGACTCCTAACTGCTGAGCCGATGATGGATTTAGTTATTGCCTTTCTGCATTTCTACCCTGAAGGGGCCCTAAGCTTGGTCCCCAGAGTTGCAGTTAATATCAGGTTATAAACTGAGAATGCCACTAGGTTCTCGGACTGGAAGAGAGGCCTGGTGTCCTGGCCTGGTTTGGGACCAGTCATCAGGATTTCTCGATTCTGATCCATGCTTGGCTGCTGACGCAGGCTGTAGTGCGCAGATAACTCACACGGGCTTCAGTTACAGCTCTTGTTGAAGTCAGCATGGTCAGCATCTCTCAGTCAGCCTCTGCACACTCTGGAGGCGTGTCCTGCTCGGTCTCGTGTCTGGACAGCTGGTGTACGTGCTACTTCTCTGCTTCTGAGTGTAGATATTTCATCTCCCACAGAACTAAATTACGAGTAAGTCTTTTCTCTGGCAGTAAGGGACAGGTGATCTTTATTTATCTCATGCATGTGTGGCATACAAAGTAAATGAAACTGGTTAAATCACTTAAAAGATTAAAAGCTGTCTATAAGTACCACTAATTTTAACCTGTAATAAATGGTTGAAAAGTAGTGAAGTTGTAGTTCATAGCTCAGGGGGTGGATTAGAACAGCCCTTTTTATGTACCCATGTAACATACTTTATGACTGTAACCTTTTGATACCATTGTCCTTATACAACTTAAATAGCTTACAATTTGTAGCAGATGTTTCAGAATAAGCTTACGTACATCTCTACTGCTAGAAGGGAGAGGAGGTAAACTTCAGTCTTCAGTGTCCTGGCATAATTTACCAATAAGTATTCTGTAAAATAACTGTAGGAAACTCTTGCATATTGAAGGTAGTAAATTTACTGAATAGCCGCTCTGGAGCATGGCTGCTGTACCACAGTATCTATCTACAATTTGAGGCATATTGCTTGGATCTAGATACAGATGCTAGTGCTTTCTGAGCCGCCTGCTTTGGGATTGGATTTTTTCTCTGGGTGCCCTCTTCATCGTTGTTGAATCAGTGCATTTTCTTTGCTCAGCATCCACTCAAGTGTGTTGAAAGATGGTGCAGACTTTCCTGCTGTGAATTCCAGTCTCTCAGAAGTAAACCTGGGCCGATTCGAATTTGAGGTGTCTGATTTCTTCCTCTTTGGATCGCCGCTTGGTTTGGTGCTGGCCATGAGGAGTACTGTTCTGCCTGGCCTGGATGGTAAGCTCTTTCTGAGGTTAGAATACAGGCTGCTTAATGACCTTTATAAGCAAAGAAACTTATATAAAAGAGGTAAATAAAGGAGCCTAGTTAAAATCAGGGGAGCGAGGTAAGTTTCTTCCTCTGAAAGATGGGAGTGTAGTTTAGGTGGGTACTGAGGTGATGAGGGTTGTTCTGGGGGTGTCACTGCTCACCCATTTACTGTAGTGTGTCTTTTGCTCTGCTGTTATCATATATTCCGTGTCATACAACATGAAGCTTACACCTCACCAAGGATCAGTCCTTGAACAAGATACCAAAAATAACATCTGTGCTTGGTTCAGCATTGCATCTTGTTCACATCTCGCTTCATGGGTAAACTTGGCCCCCGGGTGTGTTGGTTGTGAGCCATTTTTTCCTCTCTGTTAGTGTAGTGGGCAGACACATACAGGATTTTTTTGTTTTATTTCTAAATACATCTGGATTTTTTCAGTTTTTCAGTTAAAGTAAGAGCTTACTTTACTTTTTAAAATTCAGCATGTATTTTGCCTCTTTGCATGGTATGATGTTTGGATAGCACAGCATCTTCATAGGAAACGCTGTGTTCATTTATCAGGTGAGAGAGAAAAATCAGTTGCAATAGTGAGAAGAGACAACAATTCACGACTCCCCATTTTTTTCTTCTCAATTTGTAGACTTTTGAGGATTGTCATTTGACTGAGCTTTCAAAGTCACATTTGATTGTGGGAATAAAGTGGAATGTAGTATAAACTGAAAATTTTTTTACTTGCCATACTTTAAAAAAATGACCAAACCTGTGTCTTTCAGAGCCTTTAGAAACCTGGTAGGATGTTTTCAGCAAGTTCCATGGACTTATAAGAGAGCATAATTAAATTCCCATTTTGCATTTCATTGCTCATGTTTGCAGTATCAGTTTTGTTCAAATAAAAAAAAAAAAAAGCAAAGCTCAGCTAAAGAGAATGGGAATTCATTTTCCCTCAAACTAAGGCTTTTTGCTTCTGTGAAAGTGCTGTCAGGGAAGAGAACAAAAATCACATAGATGATAGCTGGCTTTGAAAACTGCCCTGCAGTTTGTTTTTCTGTCTTAGGGATTTCTTTACCAGATTAGCAGCACTTCCCTCTGAAGATGGTGGGGATTTTGCTGGGGGGGGGG
>VZSC01005425.1:62863-110570 GCA_013398225.1 Steatornis caripensis | reverse complement strand
GTTTTTTTTTTTTTTTTTTTTTTTTTGGTTCCATGATGGGTGCTCTGGTGAGAGATACCAGTTAAGATAGACTCCATTAGATCTAATATTCCTCGACACCTTATATTAAAACTCTTAACATCTTTCTTCATGGTTTCCAGTTAAGCGCGTGTTTGGGTTGTGCGTGGGAACAATGCCAACCATATCTTCTAAGGAAAAACATAATACATTTTACCAGGTTTTTGTTACCACCACAAGGAAATAGTAATTCTATCAAAAGAACGTTTAGGGTTTATTGTAAGGTTTGAAAACAAGTCTTGCTTGCATGGAGTTCATGGGGAGCAGACATAATATTCCCAAACATATTTTATAAAGACTTCAGTCTTTACTCTTGCAGTTAATGAACTGAATATTGTAACATGTAATGCAGTACTGTATAAACCGTACTAAGTTTAATGGGCCTATAATGAATTTATTTGCTCATGCTGGCAAGATTCAGCGTGACTGAAGCGCGATGTGGTGAGAAGTGACTAGACCAACCGTTTCACAGACCTTAGCAATCTCGTGTGATCACCCATCTGAGTATGTTACGCTTCAGTGCTTTGTGTTCAGTTGTAAGAATGCCCGAGTAAGTGATTTTCAGATTTGCATTAACAGTTGCAGCCCAAAAACGTCAGAAGCTGCACACCTTCAGCAAGAATCATAAATATTGCTTTGCTGTTACAGTATGACCAACCTCTTTCCTATACATTAGCTTTCATAATGTGACTTCAGAAACTGCAGTGCTGTCACCTACCTGCTTCGGCTTTCACCTAGATTTAAGTCCGCTGGATGTAATAGGGCCCATCAAACCATTTTACTGGTAAATATTTGAAGTGCTGAGCATCATAGCTGTAATGTTCTCTGGCTTTCATGTCTGTGACATGCCTGCATCTCAGATTGTGATGTCGCTGTAAACTCCTTTGCAGTGAAGTGTTCTTTATATATGAAATAGAAAACAATTTAGTTAAATTTCTTGTGGCCAGATGTATGCTAGCCTGGAGTTTGCAGAAGACCATATTAACCATGCTTCTGTATAGACTCCTTGAAAATTGTAAAGGGGCAATGCTGAACTCTCTTTCTCTGTCTCGTTCTCATCCAAGTGTGCCAGGTCCGCCCAGCCTGCAGCCAAGTTTACAGTTTCTTTCACTCTGCTGACCCGTCTGCCTGCAGACTTGAACCATTGCTGGAGAAAAGATTCCATCTCCTGCCTCCATTCAGTGTCCCACGGTACCAGAGATACCCCCTAGGGGATGGAAGATCTCACCAGTTAGGTACAGTGCCTATTTTCATAGCTCTCCTTACCTGTTGTTCTCTTAAGCGTTCTTTCCTTACACAGCTCAAAGGATTTGAAATACCAATGTGTTAACATGCTAAAAACAAGCCATGTGGGACAGCATGGCACAGACATATTTAACAAATGTGGAAGCAAAGAAGATTACCAAGAAAAAATGATTCTTACACATGAGATTGGTGATACTAGTTGTGTTAAAGAGGGATAGGAAGGTGATACCACTGCTTTAGTTGAAGTGTCACTCGCAAACTTCCATGTCTTTGGCTATCATTTTAAACCATTTATTTTTACAATTAGTTGACCTTTGCCTAGATCTTCAGATACTGTTTCTGTTGGGTCACTTGTGGTTGATTTATTGCAGATAGGACTAGGACAAATGAAAGCACTGGGCAAAATGTCTTTTGATTGCTCTTTTGCTAGGTAGGCTAATAACAATAGTTGTGTTGGGTAATAAATGTTTGAATCCAGGAAAAAACAGAAGTAGACTGATCTGTGGGGATGAGCAAGGTGCTAGTAGAAGGAATTGTGCTGTTCTGTCTTTATAGAAAATGAGATAAAATCATATAGGCGCAAAGTATCCTGACTTGTCATATAAAAAATTAATTGATCAGTGTGTATCTGTACAAGCATACGCATAAGACTTGTTCTTTTTGTTACAGATTCAGACATGAATTCAAGCCTCATCAGGATATTCCAAAAGGCTTTTCAAGATTCAGGGTTTAAGGTTGGGGGCCAATATAGTAAAATGGCAGTGTCTTCTATTGTTGGAGCTAGGAGAATCGTGTCATTTGGAACCTGTTTTGTGCAGTAGGATACACACAACTCCTTTGTTTTATCTGCTCAAATATGGTGTGCGTTGGATGCTAATCAGTTTGAATCTGATTAAATCCATGATTGAAAAGCAATAGTTCATCTTGAGTTGCAGAAGGTTGGATTCCGCGTGTTGGCTTCATTGAAACACGTGAAGATCTGGTTGTTCCTCAGGAATTGACTTAAGGAATAGCTAAGGCAAGGGGCAGTCCAAACTAGGGAATATGTGCTCTCTCCTCACTCCTGAGTCTGAGTTTTATTTCAATGGAAATACATACCCTGTTTTGCAATCTGACTTCCAAGTTATTATGGAGCCTGACTGTGCACTTGGAAATCCCGCTGGTTAGTTAAGCACAAATTTTGTCACTGAGACATATCTAAGGCTATCTTGAAAAGTTGAACCCTCCTTTAAATAACTGTCATAGGAAGAATAGTTCCCTTAGGCTGATTTTCAAATTGAAGACCTTGCCTTGGTACATTTTACCAGCTTGTTGTGTTAAAGTAAACCCTTCAGATACAGTGATTCGTGAAGCAGTGGTTTTATAAGTGATTTGGTAACAACTGGTGTTCTTTTTGAGTTCATCTAAGGCAGTGGGTCAGAACGTGTCCCTACAGAGCACGTAAGTCCGGAAACCCTGTCTGTTGGGTGCGTTATAAAATAAAAGTTCCTGAGTGCTGATGATCAACAAGTGTTCCATGGTATGGTTTTGTATTTAAACCTCTGTGCAGAGTTAAATCATTGCCGTGCTTTACACCTAAGCTGTGTTATATTTCAGTGAATGTGAAATCCCCCCATTTAAATGCAAGTGCTTTGAGATCTTTTTGGAATTTAAGGTTCTTCATTCACAAAGGATTAATTCTAGTGACTGTGTAGTTTTTTCTCCTGTCTGATACCTGGGCTTGTGAAAGTAGTTCTTAAAACAAGAGCCTTCATGTTGTCAACTGGAATGGTAGTTTACTGATCGGTTATGATGAGACCTAGTTACACCAAGCTAATTATTATGCGCTGCACTTTTCTGATAATCTTTCGTGTCATTAAGCAATCTCATTCCCTGTTCCTTTTCTCGTAAGAACTGATGATTAAAATAAGAACGATTCTGTTGTCTGCCTGACATTCGTGATAGGTGCGTCTGTGGAAAAAAAATCTGATCTGGAAGCTGCATGAAAAATGTCCTACTAGAAGACAGTTTCACCGTATGATTCATAGGAACGGTTCAGCAATAACACAGACTGGAGAACTTGATGGGCAGGGAGGCATTTCTATAGCTGTCTTTCAGTTCTTGCCAATCAAGTGAAGTTCTTGGAGCCAGCTGCTCTGTGCATAGAGTTTATCTTGAAGCTTTTCGTTTATACAATTTACTTTTTCCATTGAGATTCAGGAAACATGTAAGACTCTAAATTCAGGACGATTCTTAACTCTTTCATCTATGGCAATTGCTGACAGAAGACATAGCAGTAGGTAATGGTTCAGACAAAAATGTGATTTATTAATTGTTGGGGTTTTTTTCTCTAGAAGGGCAAGGTACAAAGTTCCGGTTATGTTACAGCCCAGAGAAAGCCATGCTATCTTGACCTTTCGTTAAACAGCCGCTTTCTCAGGTGCTGCCTACTTGACGTTTCATAATCAAAGCGCTTTTGTAGCTATTATAAGTGAGCCTTAGCTTTGTGACAGATCTCTGATCTACCACCAGTCATGTCTTTTGACACTTCCTAACTGTGGGATTCAATTGCTCTTTTTGCTTTGCTGCTTATGACATGATGCATTACATCTACTTGGGCGTTAAAAATTTGGTTGCTATATATTAATTCAAAACACCTGGTTTCAACCTATCCTACTTTTTAGACATTTGTCATATCAGAATGTAGATAATCATAATCCCCTTTACTGTTTGAGCTTCTACCTCACATTTTACTTCGCAACACAGTTGAAATAATTGCAAAATTTTTCTCTTGCAAAGTTTTAAGGAATGTGCAGGTGTGTGAGTCCAGACTATGGCTGATCCAGCTGGTCTGCTTCATTATCGATAGATAGAAATTAAGATCTAAAAGCACAGTACTTCTCCAATTGTATATGTTTAAAATAAAGTATTGTGAATTTTGTCTGGACATGGTTACAGTGCGGCCTTGAGGAGGTTACTTTGTTTCTTCGTACTGGCTGTGACTATCATAATTATCAAAGATGAGACTCTGTAAAATTATCTGCGTTTATTTTATTTCTTATCAAGCATAATAGTCAATTTAGATTAGTAGGATAAATTATAAGAGCCCTCAGAGCCATGGGAAAGGTTGTTTTGGGTGGAAAGTATCCATTTCTGTTATTTAAATTGAAGAATTACACATGTAGACTGTCCTAGTGAGAAGTTGAGCACAAGGCTTTCAGAAAAAAATACTATTACATGTATTTTATTAATCTGTAACTAGCACTCTCTGTCCTCCTTTACAATTCAAGAAAGATCTGACCTACAGAGATGAAGGCAGGCCACCCTGTCTTTTTAAAATAAAGATAATTCAGGAAACTGGAGAGAAAAAACTGCCAAAAATGCCTTCCATTTTATTGATTTGATGTCTTCACAGGGAGAAGGGTTGCTGAGCTTAGAGTAACAGCATTACAAAATACACAACAGATTTCAAGGCACCGGACCCCTTACCAAGCTGGACTTAAACTAGTCAACAATACAGAAAAGGCTAAGACGTATGTTGCCTGACAGCATGTTTTCCATTTTGTGCAAAGTTACTATTTTTACTTCTCTCTCCATCTCCATTTTAGTGGGGATGAAAAACCAAGACTCTTGGAAAATTGTAACAAGGGAGGAAGGATTACATTAGGCTCAATTTCCATCTGTTTCAGCAGAGCAACAACAATTCAGAAGCAGAAAAATTATTTTAAAAGCACAACCTTTTTTCAGTGAATCTTTTGGAAGGGAAAGCAGAAAGTATGCATCAGAACACTGCCAATCATGAGTACTTCATGGAGATAAAGCTCTCATTTATGGGATTCATTGCACCACCTTCTGTGCAATTTCCTGTTGGTTGATGTTAGGATCAGGGTTCTGGTTCAGATCAATCCCTAATGGAGTGAAATTTGGCACCTTCCCTGTTCCGTTCTGCTTATGCCCATGGATTCTGCTACTCTTCAGTCAACTGATTTGCTGCGATATTTTAGGCCACATGATTTGGGATTTGTTGTCAGAAGGACCAGGTGCCTTACTGTTTGGTATTTATTACAACATAGAATCAGACCTTTTACTTCTTTATGCTGCTTCTTTCACTAAAAAGAGCGTATAAGAGCGTATCCTGCATCTCACGAGGTAAGAAATAGGAAAGCAGCATTCTTGTGTTTTCTTCTCAGTTGTCTGTGTTGGAGTCCATATAGTTTGCCTGAGACAAGGGAAGTAATACAATTATCCTTGCATTGTTTTCACCTCCATCAAGCTTTCCCGTAGCCACACATAGCTTTCCTTACTGTATGGCATCAACAAGATCCCCTTGAAAGACGGTTTCTTTAATGAAAACTCAAAGCACATGTTCCCATGGAAACTACAGTTGAACATACTCTGTCGGAACTACATGCCCATCGCAAAGTGTTAGAGTTTAATTGTTTCCCTGATTCAGTTGCAGAGCAGCTCCTTGTGTTATCTCATGCAATTTTGATATTTGGGCTTATGTCAAAACAAGCCAGAATCTTTCTAGCCATATCTGCTTTTTTGGAAGGATGGAGATTGTAGGGAGCTGTGCTGCTATTCCTTTTCATCTAATGGTGGGATGTTTTACCACTTCTGATAATAATCTGTAGACTCTTAGGCTTCCAGTGTATTTTTTTAAGGAACGGTGTCCTTGAAAGCAGCAACTTGTTGTTGTGTTCTCCTGTGTGCACCATCGAGGTATTCATTGCATTGAGAGTTTGGTAAGACTAGAAAAGTTGAAGAGAAACTTACTCCACGCCTCCACTACATAAAGAATCGTATAACATAATCCCCAACCCAAGACCATGTGAAAGATGAGCACAGAATGATTACAGTTAATTGTCTGAGGTGGACTGAAGCACTCAGAAATAGTGCAGTACATCATCAATGGCCGTCTGCTTTCTTTTGTATGATGTGCATTGAACTGGATCTCCTTTTTCTTTTGTTCACTGTTTTAATCTCTGCAAGAGATTTGTTCTCTGAAAAACAGCACTGAGGAATCAGCTGCTTTTCATATGCACTTTGCTGTATATCCTATCTCTCGGTTGAGGTTCTGCCTTTCCTAGATATAGGAGGGATGTGCAGGCTGCTTCAAGCAAAATTGTCAGTAATGCACATCTGTTCTTACATGTTTCAGAACACCTCAGGAGGAAGGCTGTGTTTTGTTTCATGAAGTAGAGGTGTTAGCCATTGGCCCGTAGCTTTGCCAGAGTGGCGTGAGTAAATGAGACTTCTGTTCCATTTGGGAACGCGCAAACGAGTAGATAGCCGTGCTGAAGGTTCTCCTTCTGAAGTCGTCTTGCTCGTGTCAGGAAGAGGGCAAGAGGAGTATCACAGACTCCCAGGGCTGTGTAGCTCTTCTCAGAGAATTACTTTAAAATCGATAGGCTTGAGTGTGAAGTAAAATAGCCTCCCAACATCACTACCCAGTTTGGAAGATCTTGGCCAAAAGCACCCAGCTGCCATTGCATTTTGATGGCAGTAGGGTGTGCTTTCTCCGTTTAGTCATGCTGTCTCATGCTGTCCTCCTCGCTCTGAAGGAGTTTCATCCATGGTCATTAAATCTGATATTATTCAGGAAAAACAACAAAAAAAACCCCAATACACACTAGTTTCAAAGGCATGTTGTTCAGCCCGTTGGTTTTTTTTTTAATTATTTTCATTTCCGTAACCTGCAGGTGATGCTATCCACAACCACAGTGCTGTGTTCCTTGAGAACAGCTCTTTGAACATACCTTTCTCTCAGGAGAGTCCTGGATCTCCAAATGCATCTGATCAACCACAAGGAAAAACAAGAAAGTTGAGCTTGGCCAGCACAAACAGTGAAAACTCAGGGTCAACAGAAAGCTTGCCATCAGCATACCTCACCAACAGTGAGTGAAGCCTAGTGCCGTGTGCTGTCTGATACAGCAGCAACCCTTCCCTCCATGTCCTTTCTGTGGAAAAATTTATTATGAAAAGGAAAATTACCCACTTGGAAATTTGGGGAGAATGAGAACAGCCTAAGTAGCTGCAATTTTAAATAACACAATTTAGCTTCCTTTTTTGTTTGTAATTATGTAGATAAAGTTACAGAAGTGAAGTCGCAGCTTTATATTAAGTTACCATCCAAACAGTCATTAAAGCTTTCATACTAACGGGGGTTTAAAAGCATGTTCAAGGCATGCAGAAATATGAATAGGTAAGATTTGTTGCCCATCACTAAAAGTGCTATAAATCACTATGTTGTCCTGTTACAGACTGTAATCATCTATCAATATTCCATTCACTATTTGGGAAGCATTTGCAATTCTTATTCTATAACGTGATCATAAAAGTACTAGTTTGTCGCTGTACGTTTTCTGTGGACCAGGAAGCAGTGGGAATAATGCTGAAGTGATTTCTGCTTCCCAAAACTTGGACCCAATAGAACTGTTTAGATTGCAGATGTTTGACTGATGATGCATTCAGTGAAAACAGTACTTTCGTGTTTGACACTTACCTTTAACGGACTCTAAAAGTCAAGATTTAAAAAGCAGAAGACTTCATTCAATTATGTAGCTTAAACATAAAGGCAGCAAGAGATTTATTAATAAGGTATCTTACAGAAATGTGATGCTATTTTCTTTGGTTTTTTTGTAGTTACCACGAAGTGGTGGGGATCAAAACGAATAGATTACGCCTTGTATTGTCCAGATGTGCTGACAGCCTTTCCAACTGTGGCCCTGCCGCATCTCTTCCATGCCAGCTACTGGGAATCAACAGACGTTGTGGCCTTCATTTTAAGACAGGTCGTTGATCTCTGTTTTTTATCTCTGGAATGAATAGCTTTGTGATTGTTAATTGCATCTTCCAGGGGTGATGAGTCTTTCAATCTTTAGTTTGGTTAGATGGCTGACTGTGGTTGTAGCATATACAACTGGATGTACGAATGACAGATAGGGATTTCTTGGAGAGGTGAAGGGGACAGTGAGCCCACCACTAGCACTGCTGGCTGGCGTTCTTAACTGCTGACTGTGTGGCTGGGAACCATGCACTGTTACGCATACCTTAGTCCCTCCTCCCATGCCCCAGATCAGTATGACTCTGTATTATGTATTAATTTCCTCCTGTTTTTGAAGGAATAGGCTATCTACAGCCTTAATTAATTATGTATTTCCCTGCTAAATATCAAATTATTAGCATACATTTGACAATAAACCAGCAGTTTGAAAGTACTGCTCCCATAAGAAAATCAAGTCTCCTGTAACTATGCTAGAGTATTTTGAGGCATCGTGTGCACTGTCTCCTCAGAATTTATTTTAGAGCCATATGGTGGGGCTCTTGTTCCTACTGTGTCAGTAATTAGACAGCAGCTCGCAGTGGCTTAGGGATAATGCAGTTCTTTAACCTCTAGAGAAAGTGGTGAGGCTGAGAAATCTCATCTGGGGTAAAAGAAAAAATTAAGTGATGTTTAAGTGAAACCTGCAGGATATGTGTCCCTCCAAGAACCCAAAGTGACCCTCACCCAAAACCCAATCACAAGCAGTTTTATTTGGATTAACACAAGAATCAATGTGGTTTTTACACCCAGTGAATCATGAAACAGCTGCTGCTAGGCAAACAGTAGAGAGAATAATACAGAAAACTGCACAGTGTTTTTTTTTTTTTTTTTTTTTCATAAAATCAGCTTGGCAGGTGTCAGTGTGCCTGCCTCTCTCACAATGCCTTTTAACTGGTGTTAACTCTGAGCGTTAAATCCCTCTACCTCCTGCTGCCAGGGCTAATGTCAGTGACGCTAGTTCCCTGGAGACTCACCTCATAGCTCCTGGGAATGGAAGCTCAGTGTCTGAGTTCCCTCCAGTGCAGAACTGCTGCTGAGTGATACTATGCAATTGTACAAGCCCCCATCTTTGCATGGCAGTCTGTGAGTGAAGTGTGCGGCAGACAGTCTGGCTGGTAACCAGACCGTTTGCAGAGTTTTTGATTGCTGTTTTTAATTGATGAAATTCTAAGAGTCCTTCAACGTTTTGCTGTCCTTTCAGAGCACCCTTTATTATATGTGATTCTAGTCAAAATGTGTCATTAAGCAATGTAGACTTTTAAAAGGTAATTTTAAAAGCTTTGTTTATAACTAGTGGCACCGTAACTAAGGCAAAGCAAAAGTTGCTGAAGAGTTTTTCCATGGAAGAGAACAATCTCCAAAACAGGAAACTTATTTGGTGCTCATCCCAAAGTAGAGGAGGGGTTTCCACTGGAAGTGACAGGATGCAAATCTTTTTTTTTCCTGTTAAAGAGCCCTAGATACTTGTACATAGATGTTTCTCCTCTTCTTTGCATCTCTCTCTTATGTGTATCTCTTCTATGTGTTACCTCTGTGCATTCATATCAAGTTGTGTTGTTGTGTCTTACCTTACCTTGTACGTGCATTACAGCTTTTAGAATTTAGTAACCCCTTAAAGCATTTGGAACGTGCCTGTAAAGCAATGTGTGAGCTTACAGCACTGCATAAAGGACTGGTTAGTTCCAGCAGGGTCTGGACATTCTGCCCTTGCTGGGGGTTAAGGTTAAAGATAATGGCTCCTGAATGCCCCTTGGGCACCTGTATTTCCTGCACATGACCTCCAGCGAACAGAATTTATGCCAGTTTGTTAAAAAGCACACTGACCTCTCAGCATTACTGTGATTTGTTGCAAACCAACTGCTTTGCTAAGGCTGAATGCAGCAGGATGTTAAGCAAGGGACTTCGTATTGAGTTACCTTTAAAAATTATTCTAGGCCGCTCTTCCAGAGAGGGCACCCAAGGTGGAAAACTTCAGCACAGAAAACCAACTGTTCAACTTGGGTAATTTTCTGTTAGCTTGTGAAAGAGACAGGAGAAGCTATTTCTCATTCAAAATGAAGTAGACTCACACTATCCACAAACCCGGGGTGCAACTCGCAGATTTCAGTAAGACAGGGCTTGTGGTTTCAGTTGAAAAAGGGCATAACCCACAGATTTCAGAATGTGTCCTGAATCCGAGTTGGACATGCAAGTTTCTTGGTAAGTGTATGAAATTTAGGTTGTAAGAAGGTATAGCTTGTATGACATATTAAGGTTCTGCATGTTCACAGGTTACAGTCCTCTTACCTTCTGATTTTACTAGCCACAAGCCAGATCCTGAGCCTATCACCTACTGTAGTGGCGAGTAATATCCAAAAGGTGATAAGCACCATTCTGTCTGGGTATATGTATAGAAAATCAATGCAGATGGAGTCAGGAATCTGACCTCTGTCCCACGAAGGTCATTTTAATGACCTTTAATGACAAAAAATACTTCTGTAGTCCTAAGCTGCTTTGCTGACTTTGCAGACCAAGAGCAGACAATGTGACTGTCACTTGATACCATGCTAATGTTTTCACTGTTTTCTCTGGAAGAATGTTCAAGCTCTGTTGTGAATGGAAAAGCTGTTTAATAAATACTTAAGATTAAGTGTTGGCCGACAGAGTGAAAGCAGTTTATTTGTCTATACAGTTAATGTGAACATATGGCATCTACCTCTTTCTGGTTGTGGTTTTGGCTCTGCAGTGTCCTTCAGCTGGGGCAGCAGTGTACTTTCCCTTTCTTTGCCAAGTACCAGGACTCCCCAGGCCACACACTGTTTTTTAAAATATTAATATAATTTCAGGTGATGAGGTATGAAAATGTAAATTTCAAGGAAAATGACAGCCTGGATCCAGCAACACTAAGTCCATCCAATCCACGAGAAAAATGGCTACGCAAAAGGACACATGTCAAATTGAGGGTGAGTATAAATCTGAATATATATGGCAGCTATAGAACTCGGGTTTGGCAGCAATTTAAATGGAGTTTGACCTCCCAAAGCATGTGTTTACATAACTGAATAATTGCTAAAAAGCTGAAAATTGCTAACCTAATCCAGAGGCAAACAATTTTGTAGAATAGGAACAATTTATTCTTGGTTTATCACTATATGTTGGGAGACAGTATATTTCTTTCTTCAAATAACAGAGGGGCCTTAAGTTTCAGTTAAGTAAAGTTGTTTTTCTATTTTCTTGTATGCTAGGTGAATCCATAACTCGAAAAAATATTTTCTTCGTTGTTCAGATGCCACTTCAGTTAGAAATGTCAGATAAGATGCACGTGTCTTGCGCATAATCATGTGAATCTACAGCACCCCTTGAAGTGAGAGATAATTGGCGTTCCCTTAAATGTTCTCTCGTATTTGGTCATCTTGAGCGCTCTCACTAGGAAGTCTGTTCAGGAACCCACCATTACTGGAAAGTTGGCTCCAGCTGAAATAGGAACACAGTTTTGCTGGGTGTTCTAAGGTGCACTGTGACGTACCTCAGACACACTGTCAGGACTGCGTTTCTGTGTCACTATTCATAATAACATAATAGAGACAGTAGCCTCCTTACAAAAGCAAACACTAGCCTTCCCACCTTCTGCTCTTATTTCAGAATGTGACTGCTAATCACCGAGCTAATGACGTCATTGCAGCAGAAGACGGTCCTCAGGTACTAGTTGGGCGCTTTATGTATGGACCTCTGGACATGGTAGCTTTAACAGGTGAAAAGGTAAAGTCTGAGTTATCAGTTTCCTTATTTTTCTGAATGAGTTTTTGCTAGAAATGTAGCAGACATGCATAGTACCAGAGAAAGCCTTACAATGAGGCGAAGTATGTCACTAGCCCCTGCCACTTCGGCAAAAATATGCTATAAGTGGGCTTTCCTGATAGCTGACCTTTCTCCCAGCTCTCATCCTTCTTACATGATGCTGGCCATCTCCTCTGGTTCATGATGAGTGTGCTGTGCAGTGATTTCTGAACCTGCCATCCAATTGTACCACCTACTGGAGACAACTTTTTGAGCAAGGAGGAAAAAGAATTTTATAGTGGTTGGCAAATCACTAAAAGAAAAACATGTATCCTCCTATCCAGGTAAGACAACAAGATAAAGGAATAGGGATTCTAGAGGCTAGGTGGCTGCTGTTCCTCTTACATGTGGAAGAGTAAAGATTAATTTTCAGATTTTAGTTAGTAGTGTGACGTGATTAGAACTGTCACTTCTAAAGCTGCCTGCGGTAGCCAGGTTTACAGCTGACAAAGCCAAGCATTAAGGGAACCCATTTGTCCGTATTCACTGAGACTGTAAGAATTTTTGAGGAAATTAACAGAGCGATGCTGCTGAGCTGAGGGTAAAACTGAAGCGTGGAGGCTTCACTTAGCCTGTTTTGTGGGTGCCCATTCTGCTATGATGCAGCACTAACCTGATGCCTCTATAGAGATCAGCCTGCTGATGGCTTGCCTTCTTTGGAGTATATTTGCTAGTGCAAAAGGCAGGGATGGATGTTTCTGGAACCATGTCTTTGATGACCATGCTTCTGTCACAGCTGGGCTTTGTTGGTCAACTCCACAAGACGTAAGTGATGTGCTGCTTCTAAGATTTTGTCGTTTAATTTAGCATACCTGTGCTGATACACATTGAACTGTCAATATAAGATATGGTTATATTTTTTAAGACCATCACTGCTTCAATCTTGTCCCATATGGTTTGTAAAATAACTTAAAGCAGCCCTGTCGCTTGAGTTTACAGGCAGGACAGGATCACTGATTTTGAAGATTTTAATCACAGCTTTTTATTAGCTTTTATAAATTTCTTCAATCTGATCACATTTTATTAATTCATAAGGTTCTTCTGGCACAATGATGAATAGGCCACCGAAGGGATTCATTGTGGTCCTATGAAGAACACCAAAATTGTATGGTTCCCAGACTTAGTAATTGTCTCTTTGTGTCGTTTCTCAAATGCAAGTTCAAAATGTCAGTTAAACGTATCTGAGTGTATTGCGTCGCATTGAAGGTCTTCAGTTAGGTCTGCGGTCAGGAAGACTGCAGATCAAATCTTTGTATGTAATGAATCTCCTGGCATGCGTTACTTGTGCCAATATCCTAGCAGTGCCTCAGGTCAAAAGTTAGACACTCTTGTAACTGGTGCAGTGCAGGAGTTGGAAGAAACCATGTTTACCATAAGACCATTGAATCTATCAAAGGAAAGGCCATCCCTCTCCCACCTCCCCTAGTGGGAATTAGGATTTCCAGTCCCCGGAGGTAAGAGAGAAAGCCTGGAGAAATGAAGACTTCCTCTGGGTTGAGGAGGATTCGGTCAGAGACCGATTAGGCAAACGGGACACCCAANTGGGGGTTGACTTGCTGGAGAGCAGCTCTGCGGAGAAGGACGTGGGAGTGCTGGGGGACAACAGGCTCACCATGAGCCAGCCATGGGCCCTTGTGGCCAAGAAGGCCAATTGCTTCCTGGGATGCATTAAGAAGAGTGTGGCCAGCAGGTCGAGGGAGGTGATCTTCCCCCTCTACTCTGACCTGGTGAGGCCGCATCTGGAGTGCCGTGTCCAGTTCTGGGCTCACCAGTTCAAGAGAGGCAGGGAATGACTGGAGAGAGTCCAGCGGAGGGCAGTGAAGATGATGAGGGGACTGGAGCTTCTCTCCTATCTCTGGAGATATTCACAACCCGCCTGGAGGCGTTCCTGTGCACCCTGCTCTGGGGGCTCCTGCTTTAGCAGGGAGTGTTGGACTAGATGATCTCCAGGGGTCCCTCCCAACCCCTACCATTCTGTGATGGTCCCTCCCAACCCCTACCATTCTGTGATTCTGTGAATAACAATAGGATAAATAATGAAATATTTCCAAAACCAGTATCAGGCTCCCCCCCAGTGACAATCACGTCACCCGAGCACTGCAGAGCAGGCCCCGGGAAAGCCACAGGCTGGACTCAGTTGCAGATGGGAACTGGATTCAGGAACGCACGCATCGGGATCGAAGGCAGAAGAAACGGACAGAGTCCTCCTTGGACACCAGCCATGGAAGAACAGAGCTTGACCCTTGTGATCCCTCAGTTTTATACTGAGTATGATATGTATGGGATGGAATACTGTGTTTTGTTAGGTTTGGGTCACCTGTTCAGCCCGCTTCTCCCCCCAGGAGGGTCGCAGGTGTTACCCCTTTTCTGCCCTTTCATTTCTCACGCATTGAAAGCTTAACAGAAGCAAGCAGTGACCTTCGTTTCCATAGGAGTCTAAGCAAGGGTCTTTGTGCATACCTTTAGTACTGTTACTCCAGCGATAACTATGAACATCGAGCCTTATCACTCCTAGAAGCAGACACTGTCTGAAAAACATGCTGTTAATTTCAGAAAGTGCAGTCGGTTAGAAAAGACTTAACTGAAAAGTAAAAGTACTAAAAAGAAAATTGGTTCTGTCTTAGCTCAAACCAGGACACACTTCTGGTTCAGCAATACCTGTCATTTCTTCTCTTGCACCAAAGGTCATTCCTTAGAAAAATTCAGTTCTGAATTTCGTCAGTTCAGCATAAATTTAGTGTTATTTACAGTTCCATCCCAATGTCATGTGACATCACTGCGTCCAAGAAGAGCATATCTGCAGAGTTATCAAGGATATCTACACAAACAGCATGATCTCATAAGCTGTTGGGCAATCTTTTAGAGTGTCTGGCTGCATGTTTTGCACCGAAGAAGTCTACATAAACATTATATGCGTAAGTTTTGTAAAAATTGAGTACATAAGAAGAGCTTGGCAGATATCTCCCTCAGATTTACTGATGTACTTATTAATAGAACGTGCCAGTTCAAGTCAGACAAAGTATTTTATACACTTTATGTTAATTTTGATGAAATGTTTCAGTTGAAGAAATCCATATGATGAAACCTTTTGGATGAAAAAAACCCAAACCCTTGATAATTTGAAGTGTTTAGCTTTTGCGTTAGTAGGCAAGGGTATGATTTGAGAAAGATTCCATTTTGCTAATAACCAGATGAAATTTTCCATTTTGTAGGTTTAGTATGGAAAAAGGTAATATACACATGCAAGCTGAAATGATCTTTTTTTCTTGTTTAGGGTTCCTGCCAAATTTCTGAGCTCTGTACCCTCGTTTGACACGTGCAGTGCTAAGCTGAGTGCTTAACATAACGAAGGCAATAAACTCTTGTACTGTATGTTAGGAAACATTTTCTAATTGAGACAACCCTCTGTGAAGTTCTTACTGAGTTTTGAAGTTCCTTCAGACTTCTTTGTAAGCTTTTAGTACAAGCCATTGTTGGAGATACTAACACGATCTAGGCTTGGCAGGCCGCGTAAATAGGGTGTGTGTTGGCTGCTATCACACTAGATGAGTGTTTTGTTGTTTTTGCAGGTTGATATCTTCATAATGACTGAGCCATCTTCGGGTAGGTGGGTATACTTTGACACAGAGATATCCAACAGCAGTGGCCGGATATCCTACAACATACCCAAACAGAAGAGACTGAGAGTTGGTGTGTATCCCATCAAAATGGTGGTCAGGTAATATCTCCAAGCTGGAACTACGGCTGTGATGGGTTGTTGTGATCAGGAAGACACAGAGGTGTGTAAGATGGAAGGGTGTGTGGAGGGAGATTTTGGTCAGTTCGTTATCTTTTCTTGGTCTTGTGCCTGTTACAGGCTTAGATTTGAAGTAGTGATTGTTCACTGGTCAGTCTGGAGGTGCCCAGGTCAATGTGTTTATCCCTACTGCAACACAAATCCTTGGTGCAATTCGATTTAGGAGCACTTGGTCTTGCAAAATGTGGGGACTTTGATGATTGTAATCAGTCTTTTTGTAGCAAGAATATATGACTTGGGATATTTTTCAGCCTGTTCCTTGGGGAGAAGACTGATGAAGGCTATAGCTTTGTGTTCATCAGAATGATAAGAAGCTTTTCTCATTGAAATTAACAGTAGAGGATGTACTGTCTTGCTCTCAGCTGGCCGGTTTATCTGTTGATGTCAGGCTGATCAAAAGAGTTACCTTGGTTCTGTGCTCCAGATCATGCTTATTCTTATTTGGGAAAAATAAAAAACAAGAAACACCTGAAAATAATGATTAATTGAAGTAAAATCAGTCAGCTCTCCAGCATTTCTTGTAAATCTCCATGATAAGTAAAGCATGAAGAATGAAGATGTGTGAAATAAAATTTGTTCACCTAGGTGCGGGACTGCAATAGTTGTGCTTTTAAAAAATCTTACGTTTAATAAAAGCCCAGTTTGATTTAATACAGAGTTTTATTTTAATATTGCACTTAGAATTAAATTGCCTAGCCTTGGGAAGTAGCTTTACAGCTTCCTTTGAATCCCTTCATCAGAAGCTAAATCAGTGGGGTGAATTTAGCTGAAACAGAATGTGTTGTTACCCACCAGTTAACCAAGTCGGAAGTCAGTTTACAATCTTACGTAGTGCTAATTGAGGAGGAAGAAATGTTTTATCTCACTGTAATAGAACAATCGATTCAAGAAAAGAGAGTTACTTAAAAATGAATTAAGGTGTATTCAGAAGCCCAGCTCCCATGGACTCTTTAGGCTGCGGAAGTAAGTTTCAGACAGGAATGAAAGAAATTGTCCTGTCTTTGTGTATTAAGCTGTGCACACATATTGTAATTATCTTCATCGCTAGATACAGATTTCTATATCATACAATAATGATCTTTCTAAAGGAAAGAAGGTGTGGTCTTCAGATTACATTTTTTAGGGAACGAGAGGTCATGGGGTGGTAAAAGCTTCGGATCACTTTGTGCTTGATTAGGGTCTTAATGTCCAGACCTCTTGGCAAAAATACATCATGAGGAGAAGATTGCATTTCACGTGCCTTTCCATGAGAAAAGCCATCTATGATTGCATTTCTCTTTTGGTTCAGGTTTGGTTTGAGGTGAGGTTTTTTGGTTTGGTTTTTTTTTTTATTCTTTTCCGGATTGGCATTCCCATTGTAATTTGCAAGGATAGAGGGATGGGTAATGCTAGTATTACCAGCTGGTTTTCTAATGGAGAAAAACTGATTTGTGTAAGTGTATGCTAATAAAAGCTGCGTATCAGTTCTTCCCTTGTAATTTCTAAAAATTTGCCAGTAACTGTAGACAGCCAGAAAAAAAGTGTGGCTAATTTCTGTGTGGTATGTGTATACGTATGTGTGTGCACGCATATGTATAGCATTCATGTCTTATGTGTGTACATACATAGACAGATGGCATGTTTGAGTAGTAGTTTGAGTAATTCAGGCTGTTTTGGCGAGTTTTTTTCCTAATTCTTTTAGGTATTTATGCACATGTGATTTCTTACTGAAGTCAGCTTCCAAATTTTTCTTTGGAAAGCTGTTTCCTAAAAGTGTAAGTTTTGATTGCCCCAAATAGGACTGAAATCAGAAGCCTACAGAAAATTACAGCGACTTTTGAAGCTGTAGATCCAGACAGATACAATTTCGGATCTTAACTACAACGTGCAGAAAATAGATTCTTACGTGTTGCTTTTTAAATATATTTATTGCTTTGACTCTCCAGAGGGGACCAGAGCAGTGCCGCAAGTTACCTGACTGTGCTTCCCCGAGGAATGGAATGTGTCGTGTTCAGCATTGACGGTTCATTTGCAGCAAGTGTTTCCATTATGGGAAGTGACCCCAAAGTCCGAGCTGGGGCCGTTGATGTTGTCAGGTAAGTGAGGTTTGCACACTTCACTCTTTAAATCTCCGACTTTCCTGTTTGAACACAATAGGAAGGAAGAGGGCAGAATAGGGGTTTTTTACTAAATAAACAACAGTTCTTTAAAGGCCAGGATTATTTGCAGATATACTTCTGTATTTGCTTGGACATAAGGTCTGCCTGATTTTCAGAGGAATCTTAGAATGCTATGGTTTACTCTGAAATTTGTAGTTTAGCTTGCCTAAAGATTTAAAGTTGCTTCTTGGGAATGTGCCCTTAAAGTGTGTGCAGTGAATTAATAATGATTCTGTGTGTTACTATGATTAGCAAAGAGTGTATTTTGTGTTTCGCTAACTTCAAATGAGGGCATACTTCTACTTCAAAAATATCAAGTGCTATGAATGCAAGAGCACTTTTTGGAGGGAAAATTAAAAGGCCTTTTAATCCATTCTTGCAAGTCTGTTAATGTCACGCTGGACAGGGAAATACAGCTCTCATTTTGAAACTTGCATGGAAATGGACGGGTGTCGGTTTTCAAGGATTTCCACTCCTTACAACTGAAAAGGCGGGAAATCTCGTTAAAGGTTTCAGAGGTAGCAGGACTTGATCTGTAGCAAAGTCTATTCTAAATACATTTTTAAATGGCTCTCATTTTATATAATATATGAGATAAGAATCTCTCTTACTTCCCTCCAGCTCCCTCAGGATGCAGACATTATTACTTAATTTCTCGACAGGAGCAGAGACTTAGGCATGCTGTGTTGAAGGATAACATTTGACTTCTAACTGGATCTACTGAGCAAAGAAATGCTGAGCTGATCTGTGGGTATTTGTTTCTTTTTCCGCACCTACATAACTTACCTGCTGTTTCTCACAGGCATTGGCAGGACCTAGGATATCTGATTATTTATATTACTGGCCGTCCAGATATGCAAAAACAGCGTGTGGTTTCATGGTTGTCTCAACACAACTTCCCACAAGGGATGATCTTCTTCTCAGATGGACTTGTTCACGACCCACTGCGACAAAAGACCATTTTTCTCCGGAATCTCATGCAAGAGGTACTAGAATCCTGTTTATAGCCTTAAAACCTTTTTCCAGAGAATGTCATTCAGTGAATTTAAAGAAGGAAGGACCTTCCTTCCTTTTGAACAGTAAACCTCACTGGCCATCCCCAAGTCTTTTTGCCGTTCCTCATTTCTTTTCTCAGTTTTTAAAGAGCAAGGAAGGCTGATAAAACATCCAAAGGGGCCTCCTGGCATGATAAATAAAATGAACTGCTTGGGTTTTTATGTGTGCCTATCTGTAGTTCTTGCTGGCATGCAGGCAGACAGATTTAGCTTTCTGTGGTTTACAGAGTGAGGGTTGTTAACAGTGGACTCAGCTGTTGCTTCATTGCAAAACAAGTGCCATCCTTGTAGTGCGTGGTGTTCAATAGAGCATTCACTTTGAAAGTAATATTTGTTTCAGTGCCACATCAAAATCTGTGCTGCATATGGTTCAATGAAGGATATTTCTGTGTACAATGTCTTGGCTCTGTCGCCATCCCAGATCTACATAGTTGGACGATCAACAAAGAAATACCAGGCGCAGTGTCAAGTAAGTAACTCCTGCTGCTCAGTCAGGAAGTCCTGGGGGGGGGAGGGGGACAAGGAAATGCATGCATGTGAATGCATGCACAAACACACACACACACACAAAAAGACAAAGAGCAGAGACGGTATTTCAGAAAAAGGACAGTTTTGGTTTCAGATGAGGCATTTTCTGGCGGGTTGAATAGTAAAGAGAATCGAGTGGTCATAGGTTGTATCTGCAAGTGCATGCATCACATTGCTGAATGACAAAATGGAACAGGTCACTGCAAGTGAGGGGACAGGAGTATTAGTATTATTAGTACTCTGTAGGTATCTAACTGGGATGCCAAAGAAAGACAGGAACTTAATTCCTCACAGAGCTCATAGGTCGAGGCAGCAGTATTTTCTCACTCCCTTTCTTTCCTTCCTATTTCAGTTCCTCAGTGAAGGTTATGCAGCCCACTTGGCCTCGCTGGAGTTCAGTCTCCATTCACGACCCAAAAAGAACAACTCTCGGATGATCTTGAGAAAAGGCAGCTTTGGCCTCCACTCCCAACCTGAGTTTTTGCGCAAGAGAAACCATCTCCGCAGGACGATGTCTGTACAGCAACCTGACCCACCTTCTTCGAACCCCAAGCCGGAGCGTGCCCAGAGCCAGCCCGAAACAGACAAGGATCATGACAGGCATTTGCCCTCCATTGCTTGGGTTCGAGGTGGAGTTCACAAATTTGAATCTGTCCCCTAGGAAGCTTGGGAATATAGATCTTGGGTGCACCTCATTAAACTTGTAGGCATGCCTCAAAAATAGCATTTAGGCAGCTTCAAACTAAGAGATGTAGAGGGGAACCTGTACCTCTGAGTCTTCCCTGCTCTGGAATCTGCTGGGGAACTTCCAGTCTGTTCCTCTTGACATGTTTATTGGGAAATTTTAAAACAATCTAAAACTACTGAAAGTACTTACAACATCAAAGCAACAGGAAATATCTTTGGTTGTTTTTTAAACAGATAAAATGTGCAATAAGAGAAAAAGCTGTAACAGGCTGATTTTACTCAGAAGGATTGTGGTATCAGCTAACTAGCTGCAACCAAAACAGCATAAACAGTAGGTCCCATAGGTTACAGAGAAGGTTTACACTTTAAATAGCATTCGATAGAGCGATACACTTCACTTTCGATAAAGTGATACACTTGCAAGGGAAGCAGAGGTGGGAACTACAATAATGGGCTGTGAGGATTTGTACAGCAAGATGCTTTTTGGGTGCCTTAAACCCAAGATTTCCTTTCAGCTTACAGTGTTGGTTCACAGACCCCAACATGGGCACTCATGTTTGTGTGAGGTGCTGGACCTCAAGTAAATCAGAGAACTCCACTTATGAACCAAATCATAAAACCATCATGTTAGAAATAAATGTGTCTGCCAGTTTGAAGCAGTTAGTGCTGCTGTATATGAAGTAACATGCAAGTGGACAAAGATCGCATTGTTTTGTGGAACTTGGTGACTGTGCAGAATGTGCGGACTACAGTGAGTAAGGAGATGGCTCTGACCATCTTAGTCTGAGAGACAGATCCTAAGATGGTAAGCTAAAGGGAGCCCTTTTACTAAGGGATCTGCAGACTTCAGATTACTTACTTTTTTCATTATTCTAACTAGAATCTTTACACTGGAGGAGGAAAAAGGTAATGGAGTTCCTACGGGCAATTTGTTTACCTTCTCATGCGTTATAGCAACTGCATTGTTAAGACAATCTGTAGCATTCTGAATTACAGCATTTGAGCTTCAAAGAATGGACATGCCAAATTACAGGTGCCAAACAGACATTTGCTGACTGATTTAAATTTCTCTCAGATCTCTCAATGGACTTAATAGAAGTAAAATGTGTGACATTTTCCCTAAGTGGTAATATTTCTAAAGTGTTGTAGTTAAACATAGTAGCAGTTTGCAGATTCTTCATGCAGATATTTCCATTGCACTAAATTCACCAAGAGAACTCTCATGACTGAACTGAAGCACGTTATAAAACCTGCAATGAAGTTACAAGTGTACATAAAAAACCCTTTTCTTTCTTTAGAAGTTAAAACCAGACTATTGACACTGAGAAAGCTTGAAGTCAATAGATTTCTATTTCAGGTTTGTTTGTTTGTTTGTTTTTAATTTCAGGCAGTTGGGGTGGAGAGGGTGTTGTGCCTTCCCACCCCCCCACCCCGCTTACTTTCAGGTTTTCCTAGTCTGTAGCTGCACCAGAAACAGTCTCTCAAAAAAAGTCTGTTGGTTAATGATTTTGAAAGTTGCCATGTAAAGCAAACAAGAAGTGCAATGGAAAACTATTGAGACAGTGCAGAAGTAAACCTAAGTCTATACTCCCCCTTCACCCAAAAGTTTCATTGTGCTTTTTGAAGGGCGTAGTAATGTGGGTTTTGCCTTAAAAGGCAGCAAAGTAGCTTGCTTATAAATTGAGGTCTTTCTTTATTTTTTTAGACTTTACTTGGCAAGATTGTCAGTTATCTGTTATTTCAAACTTCCTGAAAGATCTCTGGCACATCAGTAATTTTTTTTTTTACAGTGCTTCCTTTAAGGGAAAGGGTAATCGTTGCTGAAAATTCAGGAAAGATATTAAAAAAGTTTGGTAGCTCACACTAATTGGGAGCTGGTAACTACGTTTACAGGGAGCTCGGTTTTTATGCTCTTTTGCCAAGTCAGCCGGCTACAAAAGCTAAATCAAAGATACCCGCAAACTACATTGAAGCAATCTTCAGGTTTACAGATGCTTTCCCAGTAGTGTGACACCTGGTTCTTTAACCCGCAAACTTGGAGGAATTACTCCGTGTTCTGTCTTGGCCCACTGTGTGTATTAATTCTAATCACACAGTCCATTTCTTCTCCTGCCCTCTGCAGCTAGGAGGAGGTTGCACAGGTACACCAGATTCCCATCTCTATCCAGTCAGTTCACTGTTAGCATGCTCCTGCTTGTTAGTTTTAAATAGGCATGGGAATCCAAGGCTTCTGAGGGAGGAGCTCACTAGGCAAATTTTAAATTTGCTGGGGACCTAAAAGCGACATGAATTGATCACAAAGTTATTTTAAAGCACTGGGTGTTGTGTAGCATGTCTCCTGACAGTAATCACTGTTCCTGCTGCAAAGTTCAAAGCTAATATTGCTTTAGTCACCTACCTCTACCATCCAAGAGACTCCAAAATTTATTTTTTGTTTTAAGTTGCTGTAGTAGAAGGGCCTCATTCCTTTCAAAATAGGGATCTATGTGTAATCCTGTGACTGTGTTAAAGGAACTAGCATCTGAGCACAAGATTAGAGAAATCTCCTAGGTTGTTAGGGTCTGTCTTTTACTCTTGCCAGACACAATGTCATTTTGGAGGGTACCATGTCATGAAAAACTCTGATTTTGTGTGTTTCTGTTAATAACTGGGTCACCTTTACAGTAGTCGCTGTGCTGGCTTCTCTTAAGAATAGTATGAGCTAATAGTAGTAAAACAAATACTAGTTTGTGTGTGCATGATTTAGAGTGGTAACAATTTCAAAGTTCCTACACATGGTATTGAAATCAAGCTGAAAATATTTTCCCTAACTTTGTTTCCTGCAATATATGAGTGGTCATGTGGCCTTTGCATAATTCCAGCACTGCTTATTGCTCAGGGATAGAATGGTTTATCTCCTGATCACATGCCTCCAACTGAGCACTTTAGCAAACAGTGCTACAGGCATTCGCTTGGAAGTTAAGGCTTCATGTTAATTAGGAGCTGATCTTTTGAAACATCAGATGCATTTGTTTTGAAAGCACTGGCCAGTTGCCACTAAAATCGTAAAACAGCTTCTGTTTGACCTGAGAATATGAACAAGATGAGTGTGATTTTAGACATCTTACAACTAGGCTGGCAATTAAACAGATTGGCTGGGGACCTCATGCATGTTGAATCACTAGGTTGGTTTTTTCCCCCCCAGCTATGCTTGGGGTGATCCTGGAGGTTTGCCTGATGAATTGCTGGTTTTACAGCATAATTTTTCAACCATGTTTTCTCTTAAAACATTTCCTTCTGGTTAGAATGGGTAGTTACACACTTTGTCCACATGGAACTGCGTGCCATGGTTCATGGGCATTCAGTTGCAATTGGATTTCAGTTTTACTTGTGCTTTCATGGAAGGATTAAGCTTGATCCCACAGTCGTCTTAATCTCTGATTGCAAGTCCTCATTGCTGCAGTCTCTGCGCAGCTAGCACTTGCTTAAACTTTATAGCCTGTGGAAATGTTAAAGCACAGACAGGAGTCGGGCAGAAATGGTGGGTGCCCAAGGAACACAGGTTAGACTCATCAGCAGTTTCAGCACCTTTAGTGCCTCTGGTGTGTTACAGAAAAGCACGTTCTTTTAACCTGCTGAATGGAGAAAGCATAAGTGAAACTGTAAAACACAAAACTTAATCTAGTGGGTGCTACAGAAGCAGTACAAGTTGGTGCAAAGTAGGCCACAGCTGGAAGCATTTACTTCTTTGCCCTGTTGATATGAATCTAGTTTTAAATTACTGAAAAAAAAAAAAAGGCTGTGATTAATAGCAGTGGTACTTATCTGAGATGTTATGAAAACACACCTTCATAACTGTTGTGGGGCATTTTTTGTGTGTGCATGTAGCTACTGGAAGACCTTAAGTAAAGCGTTGGTTCTGCTTTCACAGCAAATTTGTAACCGATACACTTTAAAAAAAAACCAACCACAAGAATGGCTGTTTATTCAATTTTGTTGTCTAGTTAAATAAGTTTGAAAAAAGATATAATTGTATAAAGAGTGCAGAATATTCCACCGACCTGAATATTGATGTTGATCCAAATCTGCTTATTTTGAGTAACTTTTTTTTTAAGTGTTTGCATACACTAGTGCTCTTGGAACAGATTCTTGCTTGACCAAAGTAACTCCTGTTTAGTTTTGTGGCATGGTTTATAGCTATTCAGCATAAAATATTGTGAGGTGTGAAAATGATATGGCATTGATAATTCTTCATTGGGGTTCATGAGAGCTGCCATTCTGATTTGTTTACATGAAAATAGTATTAATTCTTACAGATTACTTCACCTGTTCCTCTAGTACCTAGGCAAGTCAATTCTAAACAGTTAAGACTTTCGCTGGTTATGTAGAAGTGGAACTATCAGTAAACCAGAGAAAAAAATGTACATACCTTAATCTTCTATTAAAACAAGCGGAACAATGAGACTTTATCTGGAAGCTCTACCATTCTGCAAAATAGCTTTTGTATGCCATTATTAATGAACAAGGTATACCATTTATACATTGCAGTCTTTAGGCCAGGGCACTGTTAATGTGTGTATTTAAGCAAATCCCCAATACCTAGATCTATAGTATCATCATGTACTTCACTGAATAAATTTAGAAGGGAAAAGAAGAATTTTTTCCTTCTTTATGTATTGTTTCCTGTCTTAAAATTTGCTAAAAACCTTGTTTATAAGCATTTTCAATAATGCTTGAAATCAACAGGTATTTTCAGTTTTTAAAATTTGTAAGTGCAACAATTGTTACTGAACAAATAGGATTTTTCCCCAGGTTCTTTTCCCCCTATCGCATCTAAGCTGCTGAAAGGTGAGTACATCGTAACAGTACTAGATGATTGGAGTATGGGCACCTTTTTAATAAGTTAATTGGCTTAAATAATGGAAAGAAGAAGAGATTGTGCACTGCAATTTCATTATTTCTCTGATTAGACCTTGAAATGTGGTATCTGAACTCAAGATTTCCACGTTGAATTGTTCATTTCAGGCATGCAGGGGAGAAAGTGGCACTTCCCATTCTCATCTGAGGCTGGTACAGGATAGGATTCCCATAAACACAAAACTTCCTAACTTACCTCCTCAGCTACTTGAAGAGCAATGATTCCTCATGGTCCATGTTCACAGCTTCAGCAGAAGTTGTGGGTTTAACAAGGTAATTTGGCTTCCATTATGTTCAGTCACTCAAGTGTAAATACAGATGATCCTAAATTCAGTCCCCCATAAAAAAACTGGAGCTAATAACACATTTTTCTGGATGAAAAGAGCTCTTTTTTTCCAGAAATAAGACATGGCCTGGAGCAGCTAGAATCCTGTGCCATGGACTCTGGAATTGAAGTCAGGTGTTGGTGTTTCCCCTTTCCCTCATTTTAATTCAAGCCCAAGGTAAGGGGATTACCCTCTATTTGAATTTATCTCAATAAGCTTCCTTAAGATAGAATTCCTGGATAGAATTATGGGAGACAGGGGAACATGAAAGAAATTTGACAGCTTATTTCTCATTTGTAAGGATGTACAAACTTACTGGGTGGGGGTGGGGGGGGTGGGAAGAGAAAGGCAGGTTTACTGTGACTTGCAGGGAGATGGAATATCAGAGATTACAATGTTGAAACATAATTTACAGATTGTAAGTTTTAAGGATAAGGTTATTCAGGGAGGACTGGTGTAGGGCCCAGAATGGCAGTCCTTTCACAGAACCCCAAGCCTTCTGCATAACTAACTTTTCTATTTCCGGGGGGAGGGAAGGGGGCAGTCCACTTACAACTGAATTCATACAAAGAAACTTGAACTTGTACATGTTCTTTCAGTCTATAGTTTTATTAAGTGCATACTTTTAAATATTGTTTGTCAGTGAGCAGGTTCTATCTGGTGACAAATGTTTATATTTCTTATGGCTGCCTTGTAAAGATTAAAAAATGTACAATAATGAATTTCTTAATATGAAATAAGGAGTAAGATTTCTACAACTGGTATAGATTTTGATGTGAGCTGGTTTTTAAAATCTTACAACAGATCAGTCACTTAAATAAAACCTTCCTTGCCTTTAAGCAAACAGCGCCACTGATTTTTCTTACCAGTGATGTGGGAAGTATTAGATTATCATTGTACATGTCCTAGTAGCCAGTGGCAACAGTATAAATAGAGGCCGCTTAATACATCTGACTATCTGAAAGAAGTTAGATTGGAGGTTGACTTTTCACAGAACTCCAACGCTCCTTCCTTTTAAAAAGTCATGTAAGAAAATATTTCAATGAGACACCATCTTTGTGAAAGCTTTATACCATAAAGCTATATTCCATATAGAAAGGTGGTTAAAAAACCAAAACCACAAAACACACGAACTACAGCAAGAAATAACACAAGCTAAAGCTCTCAGTCATCTGAAAAGCCTAGGAGTCAAGGTTGTTTCCTTGTTTCCAGGCCTCATCAACTTTTTCAATATTGTAAAACAGGGTAGTTTGACAAGAAAAAAAGAAAAATCAGGCGCAAGTTTAAAATCAGCACTTACACGTAAATAAGAATTGAACATGACTGCTTCCTATATTTATACTTAATAACATTAAAATATTAGTAGTTCCAGTTTTACTAAATTACATGTGCATCTTAAAAAATAGCAAGTAGAACAAAGTTTCCCAAATCAATCTTTTCTTGGAAGGTTCATCTTAGAGTGAATGTAACCCAAGAAGACTGCACAAAGCTGCTACCATGGAAAACAGCCCTGGTGTTGAATTCTAGAAGCTTGAGAAATCTTTGCTTTAGTTTTAACTTTAAAAACTTTGTTAAACCTCATCACCTACCAAAAAAGACTTGTCAAATGAACATTACTTTAAAAAGTATATCAGAAGCAAAATACAAGTATCAAATGCTTAGTATACTTCATCAAATAAAATACCTGCACTGTGACATTAGTTACAGCAGTTGTAAGTAGTAACTAATTTCTGTGTTTAACTAAAAGACAGATGTGTTGTAGTACAAAAGCAACGTTTAACTCAGCTGCCAAGATGCTATTTAAAACAGCAGCAAGAAATGACATGAAGTTGCTCTGATTTGTCTGGAACCCAACTACTTAAGATAGGATTAGTTAGGCTAATCTAATAGCAGTCCTTAAGGCCATGAATTAAGAGTCCTAATGTGGCTCCTCTCTTTTGGCATGAGTGACCCCGCAGAAACCTGTTGCCTTGGAATGGCAGCTGCGGTCAGAACTCAAGCAAGCCACTACTGTTTCATTAACTTCCAGTTAAACATGATGCTTAACTTTTGGTTTGTTCATATAGAGGAAAAAAAATGTTAGGCTTTCAAAATAATGGACCAGTACTTTTAGTATGCAAAGTACTCACACTACAACTCATGGCAACTGAATACCAGTCTATATACTATTACCTGTGATCACCCTTCATAGGTCTGTGTCCTTTGCTCTGGCCATTCCTACTGGTCAGTTCAACGTAAGTTTCAAAGTACTTACTGCCTTATGAAAGTCACATTGAAGAAGGTCCCTTATCTCAGCAGGAGATAATACACTGTGGTACAACTGTGATTCTCCTGTTTACTTGAAAAGAGAAAGCAAGGCAAGGGAAGTCCTGAACTGCTTTTTCGAGAAAGTTTATAAAACATAATGGCTTGTTTAATGTATAGAGTGCACCCTTTCAAGCGCTACACCGACCCTCTCCTTTATATGTGCTCATAAACCAAGAATAGTTACAGCCATCTCTGTCTAAGTACCAAATGCTCGACGGAGTTTCATTGCTCGCCTTCCAAGAGCTTGAGAAAGTTTCTGAGATCGACCCACAGACTGTAAGTTTTGTGCCATTAGATGGTAGTAGTTGGATATTGCATGTTGCCTGCAGAACAACAACAAGACTGCCATTAGCAGAATGAAGTCAGTAAGGTTAATTAACTGGTTGTCATGCAAATTGCTGGAAAACTTAGATGCGAAGAAGGAAGAGCTCTCGGACCTGTACATTTTCACTATGTAGCAGTTCTAAACACTAGAAGAAAATACTTTGTTACCTTCAGTGAGCATAAATGGCAGTACACAAATTAAGTACTGTAATATTTTTAACTACCAACAGGAGCATTTCTTGTGATATAATCTAATTCCTTAAAATGAAAAACATTAGAACACTACATGGAGCTGGCAACTATAAACAGTTTGAGATCAAGGTTTATTTCATTATGGAAGAGATGAAAAGGGAGCTGTAACACTAAAACAAACTGCATACTGGAACAGAAAGTCGTACGCAAGACTGTAAGGGCACCTCCAGAAGGTTTATTTCACAATTATTCCAGTAGGCTACCTACAAACCAGCCAGTGACAGAGCACATTGTATGCATATACACACGCAGGTGAACTGAACCACATTGCTTAGTGGAAGCAGTATGCATCACTGTTTAAAGCTTCAGTCAAGCATTTGAAACTGCTCTTATTTTTCTTGAAATATTACAGCAATGAACTTCTTGCACCTATCTTTGTTGCTAAAATAGGACGTAGTATTCCAGATCTAACTTACCCTTTAACAAAAGGAGCAGTTCCAACATAATAGGTGGAGATATTGTCACGTTACAGATCTCATTGAAGGTAATCAAGGCATTTATCTGATAATGGTTCAATGAATTGACACTAGAAGTGATGTTTAGAAACTTACAGCAAAGAGTTCCTGTTCCCATCCATTTAGGTACAATTGGTGTGTTTAAAAATGCCAGCAATACAGGTATCAACTGCTGTTATTGTGATAGCATAGTCTTAACTGATAAGACAATGCTAGGGATGGTAGAGAAAGGCAAAATCAGACAGCTCAGGGTAACACTTTGTTCTGTCATGCTTTGTGATCTTCATTAGTAACCGGTGAGAACTGAAGTCAAGTGACAAACACATTAGTACCAGTAGTTTTCTGGTCTGGGCTGAGAAAAGCTGCTGTTTGCACAGAAGCCCAACCTAACAGTGCATTGCAAACCCACACGGTTTCACTAATCCACAGTGCAGAGGTGAACTTTTACAACTGCACAATGACCTGCTGTAGCAGAGACAGCCACAGTGAATATGAGGGAAGAACCCTGTGATTCCACATAATACTACTTTAAAGAAGCAGGAGTTAATAGCCACCTTCTCTCTAAACAGCAGGTTTTCTTCCCACAGATGCATGCAGGTACAGACAAGGTAAGTGAACAACTACTTTACCTGGTTGATACTATCTTCAGTTACGAATGAGGGAAACTGTCATATCACTAACAGATGGGAGAATATTAAGAGTGAGATTTAGTGAACTTTCAGTGGATATGATGGTTAACTTAATACAAAATTTAATAACCTGTAGTTACCTAGAAATGGTCCCATTGGCCAAAATTGAATCTTT
Organism: Steatornis caripensis; assembly: GCA_013398225.1. NCBI lineage: Eukaryota > Metazoa > Chordata > Aves > Caprimulgiformes > Steatornithidae > Steatornis > Steatornis caripensis. The sequence goes on along the minus strand of VZSC01005425.1, from coordinate 81,079 downwards.
GGAATTATGTGGGATTTTGAGCCCCTACCTCTTTTGTAGATAAAACTACTTAATGCTAAGCCTTTTCTAGAGGTTTTTAAGTGCTTGACATTTAATTATTGAATGCTTGACATCAAGTATTCTACGAGAGGAAGAGGTTTGGGGAATTGCCCTGTGACGAGACTTACGATCTTTAGTTTTTACTGTCTTAGTATGTCTAATTCAGAATGACATAACCTTTACAAACACAGCAGCCTACCACCTCATGGATTAACCAAGGTGGTGTATTAGAGGCTTCTGCATCCTTTAAATTTTTGAGTTATGGGTGCCATGGACTATTTGTTAACATAATGCTACCTAACAAAAGGATTCTCTTCCAAATGTGCAGGCACAATGACAGTGTCAGCCCAAGGGGATTCTCCATCCCACCCCTTCCCCCAAGCTTCGATGGGCATCTATCTCTTTTAGACAGAGGTGGAGGGTACTGTTCTCACACAAGATCAAACGTAGGCTCTTGCTGGGAAAATTCTGACCTCCACAGCAAGAAACCTGGAGTCAAGGAGAGCATTTGACAGGTTTTAGAAGCTGCAAGCCCAACTGCAGATTGAATCTGCACAGGTGTCTTTAAGAAAGGCTCTGCTACATTACAGATGAGAAAGTTCTGCAACTATTCCTCATCCTGAGTTACAGGTATCACTTAGCCTGCAGTTGGCCATATCCGACTGAGGTAACCTGTTGCTAAAAGTTCAGGGACAATTTGCGGTATTTACCTCTCCTCTTGCACAATGGCATCATCAAATGCCTGGGAGACACGCTGCAGTTGACAAATCCCTGAGGAAACCAGCTCCAACTCACAGTCAAACTCTCTGCAAACAGAATGGTCATTACTAAAGATCAAACAGGACAGACTGACTAGGTGACACTACCCAAGCCTCTATCCTTGCAGTAATATCTCTAGTTACCTCCAGACTTTACCCAGAGAAGTTTAGGGCTGTAATAATCATGCTCTTAATTCCACTGTCCAACTGCTTCACATCTCCATGCATCCCCAAGACAGCTATCTCCCAATTCAAACACTGGGTTCAGAATCATGAGGGTTGGATTCAGCTGCTAGCTTTGACATTTCTTATGTGACTTTGGCCAAAACAAAAACCTATGTGTGCATTATGAAGTATTTCCCTAGCTCACAATACTTTGTGTAATTTGTGTTAGATCTTTGAGGCAAGAATCTCTCTATAAACAGCTCAGCATAAGCAGAGATATTCCAGGTATCTTTGCAACACAAATAGCAACTTCGGAAAAGTTAGAGCTGAGTAGGAGTGAGATGTATTGAGAGCATTTTTCTTTACGAGAAAGGCATCAGCAAAGAACTCGAGTACATGTCTAGTGTCTGATGGGGACTGGTGCTGAGAAACAGCGTAAACTTACCCAGTGGGAGAGTGGTTTTTAAAAAGTTCTTGTCACAGCACAGAATTAAGTTTCACATTTTAGCTTTATGCAGTGCTCAGTCCCTGTCTATACACGGACCTGTAACTACTTTGTTAACTATTTGAACAGCACGCCCTTTCAGGAGAATAGGACAGCAACCTTCATATCTTGCCTCTCACCTCAGAAGATACTCTAATCACAGTAATTAAAAAAAGGAATAAGCTTTACAAAAGAATGTGGCTTACGTCTTTCTGCTGGCAGGAGCAGGTGATGAATAAGGGCTCCTAAGTGCTGCTGCTCTTCTTGATCTCCGGAGAGAGACAGCATCTTTACCAAGCCAAGATGAGAAACCCCTCCATTCGCTATGTTCTGACACCCTTGTTGGCTCAAGCAAGGCCCTTCTGCTGGATCTTACAGTGCCTTTGGAACTGGCTGCTGGTGTAACACTCTTATGGCAAGAGGTTTGAGGTGCAGTACTTCTTTTCATTGTAGAACTGGCTGCACAGCTTCTGCTGATGGATTCAGGGGGAAAGGTCACCACTGAGTGTACTGGGCTTTGGCAGGACTTCTGTATTTTCTGAAAGAAGCATTAGACAGACATGTTATGCTGAATGAACTAAATTAGCCTAGAGTTTGGAACCAGAAAGACAAGGAACATTGGAGCTGAATTCCTGAATTCCACTATCATATCAGGTTTAGTCTAGCATGAATGCTTCTCAACCCTCTGTACACATTTGCATTGGAGGAGTCATTTGCTCCAGTCCTTGGAACTTGTCAAGGACTTCAGCACACATTGGAACAGAGCTCCTGTTGCTCTTGGGCAGGCTAGAGCCAGGATCCCTAACATGTAATTGATGCAGTTAAAATTGGAGGTCTCCACCAAAAGGAAGTGCAAGCTTGAGTCTGCTACTCTGCTACTATCTAGCGATCTTTGTCAGTCCAAATTTAGATTGACTGTAATAAATAGTATGGGTACAGAAAAAGGAGTAACAAGAAAAATAATCCAAAGCACTACATATTTCTCAGAAGCAATTCTTTGCAAGCAGTGGCAGTCTCCACCCACCTTGTGAAGGCTGCTCTGCCATACATGATGAAATACATTAGGGGAAAAGCATTTATTAATAAAATAAAAGTTTTGATGAAACTATGGCTCATAGTTGTTCTTTTCACCTTCCTGCCTGTTCTGCTGGATATATAATTTGCCTGTCTGTACTTAATCAAGGATATTAAACGTTACATTAGGCAGTAGCTATGAGACCACCATTACAGCATGAAAGTGCATTGGATACTCTCTGGAATACAGCATTCTGTACAGAGTCCAGAATTCTTAGTACTGAAGTCGAAGCAAAAACTAAACTCTATCCACAGTCCACTGGAAAGACAAAGTACCTGAGACACTGTTCCAAAAGCATTTTTTGCTGTTCTTTTCATACTCTGAAGAGTTTGGCACTTCTGTCTTGGTTCCAGACTTTCCCAAGTTGAGGTCTTACGAAAATTCAGGTCTGCTTGCTTTAATGGTACTCGCTTCCTTAGAGACATGCGGATGGTATTGAGAGAACTCAAAGAAGCCCTTCTCCTGAACTTGTCAGGTACAGGGCTCTCATTCTCATTGAAGTCAGCTAGGAGCTGGTGTTCCCGCCAGGCCATTGTTGCCTTGACATTTTTGAGCACAGATACCATCTTCTTCCAGTTCTTGGTCAACCTTATTTCAAAAGCAATTGGAATGAGAGCAAGAATTAGACAGAGCAAGGTACAGAGCAGCGTGAACAAGGAGAAATGGAAATTGTCGTACAATATATTCAGTTACATTTGCCTGAAACAATAAAACCAGAGCTGAGCAGGCTTTTACTTGGAGACTTGAAGAAGAGCATTGATTTCTCCAGCTATTTAGGTCTGTGTTTGTCCACGAAGAAATCTTATGCTGCATTTGCAGCACTGGACATCAGACTTGGTAAGCTGCAAGACTCAAGCTTATGAGGTAGAATGCTCCGTAACTGTGGGTTTCTTGGTGTTCTGAATCTCAGGTGGCCTGAGATTTGTGCCTTCATTAATCAAAACAGCCTTCCACTGCCACGCAAGTTTACACAGCTGCCTGTCTCCTGTCTGAGCTTCTAGCTGAAGGCTCACACTTAAAGTCACTGCTATGATTGTGGATACACAAGTCCTGAAAGAGACAGGGTTGTTACTTGCAGAAGACATTGGTGGGAAGGACTAAAATGCCTGTTATGTATACAACACGTGACAATTTAAACATATACATACATATATATCACTTAAATTCTTCATTTTCACTAGCTATCAAGCTAGGATACTGCTAGCAAATTACTTCTAAAAAGCAACCGAAATGCAAACGTATTTAGCAATCTGAATTGAGAGTGAATTAATTTTACCAATATTTCATTGCAGATTGCTGTTAAAAAAAGCTGAGAGGTCTCTACTATCATTATACTACATATTAGGAAAACCTACTGGTGTTCCTTACTACCACTGATCTCCCAAATTGCCTCCATCTCTCACAAGTGTCCTTACTTGTGTCAGAAAGCACGAGGCTTACTGAAATCTTTCAATCCTGAAGGTGTTTAATGCATTCCCACACGTGGCATAGAGGAAAGGCTAGCAATCAGGCAACCAGTCAGTCCTCCTACTGCTTTATTTTGATAATCTGCTAACTACTGTTGATTAATTTACGCTAGAAAATAGTACTCGGGTGAGACGCCCAGAAGGAAGTAGCTACTGTCCCACGGCTACGTTTACCCGTTACCAGACCGGCACTACACAACGCACCGCCGTGCTCCAGCTCATCGGGAATCCACCCTAAAGGTTACGGGCGGCTTCTACGCCAGGCAGCTTCGCTAGGCCTGTCGCGATAACACAACTGCGCCCGGAGCCCGCCCAAGCAGTTCGCGCTGCTCAGGCGGGACCTGGCTCCGCGGCTAGCATTCGCCGTGTTCGCTGCTGACCATCGCGGCCGGAACCGCCCGTACAGCGGCAGCCCCACTAACGCAGCTCGTTCTGCGCCGCGGGAGCTGACGCGGCGGCAAGTGCAAGCCCCGCCGACGCCATTACCTTGCCCGCCAGGGACGGCTGAAACAAGGGCGAACGGCGACGCCAAGGCCGGAGGAAACCGACTCAGGCGTCTCGCGCGGCCCGGAAACGCAGGCCGCGGCCAGACCGCTCCAGGAGCCGCTCAGGGCCCTACTCACAGCGACGGACGAGACCGGGACCGGGACCGGGACCGGGACCGGGACGCCACCACCCCAGGAGCCTCCTCACGCCCCCGCCGCCGGGTTTGAACGCCGCACCGCCCACTCCGGCTCCCCGGATTGGCGCCGCTGCCGCGGCCCGCCCTCATTGGCTGCGCCCCCGCACATGCGGCGGCTGTGGCGGGGCTCGGCGCCTGCGCATCGGCTGCGTTCTTGGGGAAGTGACGCCGGGCGGCGGCGCGGGGCGTGTCAAGGCGCAGGGCCTCGCGCCGCAGCACAGCTGCAGGTGCTGTAGAGACGCTGATGGCGACTGTGTCGGAGCACGGCAGCACTGCTGCCTCTCCGTCCCTCGCCTCGCGGGGTGCGGGCCGGTGGCATAAAGATCCGCGCCAGCAGGAGTACCGAAACGATGCAGAGGCCGGGGCTGCCCACCTGGGGCCCCACGCCACGGCTCCAGTTACTTGTGGTGATTAGTTGTGAACCAATGTCTTTCCACCGGCTTCTGCAGCTCGTGCTGGAGGGGACAGCTGGTGTAACTGCAGTGTTGTACTGGAAACCGCCCGGGATGCCCTCTGTAGCAAGTCGGGCAGCAAAGAAAGGCCAAGTGCAGAGAATGTGGTTTGGGGTTGGGGTTTCTGTTTTCTTATTTTGGTTTTCTTTTTATCCTACCCTAGAAGAAAACAAGACATGCAAAGCATTTATCTTTAAAACACTTCTACCTGAAAAATTGCTCTGGAAAGAGCTATAGCAGCTTCTGGTTTTTTTCCAAAGGTTTGGTTTGGGGTGTCCCCCCCCCCAACTTAAGCTCAGACCTGACTGCTAGAGACATTGCCATTGCTAAGACTTGACTTAAAGCCATGGAGAAGCCAACCCAGCAATGCTGCAGGATACCTCTTGAGTCCCACCATTGGCTTATAACATACTTTCTCTAAGTCCCTAAGAGCTATGGTTTTAAGAAAGTTCCGTGTACTGATGTTTGTACGGCTTTGTATTCACACACTATAATATCAGCGGGCATAGCTCAATAAATATCCCTTATTAATAGACGTGTTTCTATGTGTTACAGCCCTATATGCTGTTCTGCTTTGCTCTGCCCGTTGGCGCTATGGTTTCCAGATAGTTGCAGATGTGTTTCTGCCTCTTCCCCTGTGGCCCCAGTCTCCACAGGGAAAGTTTCAGGCTCTTCTCACTAGCCAACTGCAGCTTGAACCACCATATTTTAAGACTTGGTTCAGATCTTTGTCTGGACAGGCAGATTCTGAGGCAGAGGGTGGAGGGAGGTGGGGTACTAGATGCAAGAGGTTGAGTCAGGTGGTAATCAGATCCACATGCTCAGTTTCTAAGGGTTATCTTCAGAGCTGGGGGTCTGGCTTGGCATTTTGGATGGGAAGGAGGGGAGGGGGAATCCTGAGAATAGACGTGATGCTAATTGAACAGACAGCACGTACAAGCAGAGAGAAAGTGTGTGACAGAAGAACTGTAGGCCAAAAGGGAAGCAGCAGGCTGAAGCTGAACTGGGCAGTCAGCCTGTCCTTTCGTGCCTGTTTATAAAATTAAAATAGAAATACATGAGCATTTGTAGTTATAAACAGACTGTCAGGGATCTGCATGTTTTCTTCATCCTCTTATGATGCCTCTGTTGTTTCCATCCTTTTCAACATCATTACCCAAAGAACAGCACATGCAAAGGAGGAAAGGGAGATTGTTTGGAGTTGGCATCACATAATTTTGAGTTGCATTTTCTTGTAGTCGTGTCAGCCAATACACCTTGATTTTGGGGTAGACCATAAGAAGGTATCACTAGATGTTTTTCCAGTTTCATCCCCAAGAGCTAAGGAGTGATCTACCAAGTGAACATGAAAGATGTGCACTATAGAGGTGAAAAGTAAATTCATTCTGAATTTTTGCCTCTCTGCAGAAAGGTATTAGCAAAACACTAGCTTTCCATGCCCTTTTTGGCTGTTTGCAGAGCTAGTAGCCTGACCTGTGAAACGCCTCCTGAAAACGCGCACCTAACAGGCCAGTGGGATGTAGTTAAAAGTTTGCAATTCATAACTGAAAAAATAGAGCGTGTATCTCTTCTCTTGGCTCGTTAGCGCTCAGCTGCTTGATCCATTTATCTGGTTGGTGAAAAGTGATAAGACAAGACATACAGTCTGCACCTGGCTTGTAGATTGTGGCCTGTATTTCTCACCTCCTAAAGGATAACAAACAAGGCTGCTTTTCCTTTTCACTGTCTTCACCTTAGCCCAAATGACTTGGCTCAAGTTGGCTTTGTTCACTGCCCTTGCATAAATTCAGTTCTTATGACATCACAAACGTTACCGCTTTGCTCCATGGCAATGGCTGAACTTCGCTGAGGGAAGGGTTCTACCCCTTCAGGGTAGAGAAAACAAACCTTGAAGTCTGGAGGGAGGCTATGAGAGCTGGAAAAGTGCACAGGGAGCTGAATACTTACAGAGTCCAGCCTTGAGAGTGGAACTGGTAACTTCTTGCGTTGTGGTTGTTTACTTACGTGTGTTACCACTAGCCAGTTGGACTGCCGAGTCACTAGCCTTCTCGCAGTCCATTGGAGCACAGTGACTGAACCTCCTGCTTGAAACAAGTGATGGAACAGCTTATATGGCTTATTACTCTCAACAGGGATTGTAGCTTCATCTATGGCAGGGTACTACCTCAGATAATTGTCATGGAACAATACCCAAGAAGGTTAGGAAAAGTAATTTGCACTAGTTTTGCACCACCAGTGCTGTTCAAATGTGTACAGCCCAAATCACTGGATACTTTTAGACACTAGGCATCAGGCCACAAATCATTATCAATTACAGCTGATGCTAAACCAGAGGTTTCTAGAGGCCGTGGCTGCTTGATCAGCAGTGGATGCCATTTCACTGTTTAGGTAGACCGAAGGCCAAAAAGTTAAAAGATGTGTCCTGTGCTTCTACTATGGTTGTTTTTCACCCTCTGATTTTTTTTCTTTTGATTTAGGTTAGACTATAGTTTAGACCCAAGAGCTTGTTTGGCCCTGACAGCTCGAGTACAGAGGCAAAGAAAGGATTGTTCGTTTTGAATGCGAAGAAGTAAACTTTCATCCGTTTGCTTGGAATCCTATTCTGTTGGGAATGGCAAGAAATCTGCCCACAGCTGCCTTCATCTAGATTTGGCTCAACACCCAGAAAAGAAGTGAAAAACTGTCTTCTCAATGGAAGATGACAGTGAATCTGAGCAGAGCTCCTGGGCTCATCTACCTGATGTCTGTCTGAGGCGTGTCTTCCATTGGTTAGATGACAGGGACAGATCTCAGGCTGCCTTGGTCTGTAAAAAATGGAATTGGGCCATGTACTCGGGATCCCTCTGGAAAAGCAGAACTATCACATTCTATGGCCGACCATCAAGGGCACACATACTGGAGTTTCAAAGTGCATGGTGGTATGTCATGAAATTTGGCAAGTATTTGGAGCACCTTGAGATCAAGTTATCGAATCCTTACAATACTGCCTTTACCCAAAAATTTGAAGTGACTATGAGAGGTCTTCTTTCACACCTGGGTAAGTGTAACCATCGCCTAATATCCCTGAGCATGAAGTACCTGGAATTAGACCGCTCGATCTGGAAAGATATGGTTAGGACTCGGTTTATCAAGAACTTGGCTACCTTCCTGAATAAAATGAGCAAACACCTTGATTATCTCAACTTAAAAGGAGCAAGAGTAACCTTGGAAGATGGCTGTGAGCTTCTGAATTCTCTGACCTGCTTGACGAATAACAGCTTTATATCTGACATCAATATTGAGGATTTCTTCAGTCTCCGCCTTCCTGTCTACAGCAGCACCTTGTTCCACCAAACTATGTCCAAGTTCCACGGCCTGGTGATCCTGACTTTCAATTATAACTGCATCTCTGATGAACTGCTGGACGTCCTGCGGGAGAACAGCGCTCATTCCCTGTGCACCTTGAATATCAAATGTCACATCCATGACCCTCATGGGCAAGTGGTCTGGGGAATGTCGTGGGCAAACTTGGCCAAGAGAGCCCCAAAACTGAATGTGAACTTCTTCTTTGAAAAAGTCATGAAGCATGATCACCTAGCCAGAATCTTGCTAGTGGAGATCCCAGTCAGGAGCATCAGTCTACGGTGCTGCTATTTCAGTGACCCAGACTGGACAATGAGACCTACCCTCACCAACCTCCTCCCAGCCTACCAGCATATTCTGCAGGTAAGAGAAACAACAGTGCCATCTTACTGCTGTATCACAAGGCTAAGCAAAGTAATCGTACAAGCCTTCTGCATAACAGCGGTCATAAACAGGAATTCCCGACTGCTTTAGTTTTGTGTTTAGAAGGAAATTTTCATAAGCGAGCCAGTCCAGTGTTCCAGTTATTGTGTAGTTCAGGTAATTATCCTTGTCCAGCTACAGTCTCCATTATGCTAGCATTCACTGTCAAGCTGATGTCAGGTTGCCCTCGTAAAAAGCTAAACCACCCAAAATACTGGTGGTTGTAATGCCAGCTATGAGCAAAAAGAACCTTTGATGCAGGAAAACATCGTTTTTGTAAGAAAGCTTTAGGCTTATTGTGGTTAGACACCTTCATGTTTAGTAACTGATAACTCCCTTACCCTTTCATCTTTTTCTGAAACCCACCCTTGTGCAGGGAAATCTGCATATAAGGAAAATAGTCTGTACACCTTGTTTGCTTACAGGGCTGTAGCCTGCATCAACCTGTGGTGATGGTTTTGCTCCATTTTGGCAATGTACAAAATGTCTTTCAGCACATGTAAATTAACTGGTGCCCATGTCAAAGCACTTTGGTGTCACCAAAGGTGTGCAACAGCTGACCCATGTAAATGAGCATCAGGTCTTTGCATGCCTGAGGGAAGCACACGGCCTTGTACCTGACGGTTGCTGACAGCTTTCTTTAAGTTCTGTTGCGTTGCAAAGTTTCAGTAAGCACCACGCATCTGTAAAGCTTTCTAGAAATTGTCTTTGGATCTATTGACATATCTGGGATAACTTCCAATATGTCAAATAAGATAATGGCATGAACTGTAGGTGTAGCAGCTTCTTATGGTAATAGAAGTTGTCTGTCTCTTAGGACGGTATGTAATACACAAGGAACACCCCCGCCCCCGCCCCATCTTAATGGGAGAGTGGAGATTGCTGTAATGTATACTGTTGACATAATATGAAACTGATTCTGTACTAATGCAAGGTACAAAACTGACCTGCTGACAGTCACTTTTTTTTTTTTTGTAAAACTGGGAAACTCTTGTTTATTGAATTCTAGTTACTGTGCTCACAAGCTCTGTTCAGTACTAACAGCATTCATTCTTTTTTAAGAAATTAACTCTTGAATTAAACAATGACCATGAGCTGCTGGACGACGAATTGCTACAGCTCATCCTATCATGCAAGAGGTTATTATTTCTGAAAGTCTGGGCATTTCTAAGTGTCACCTTTGTGGAGAGGCTGCTACAAAACCGTGCAGAAAGGAAATGCATTTTGACTACCATAAAGGTAAGACTTTGTGCTTCTGTGAACACTCCCACTCCCTCCTCTCTCCAATTCCCATAGAAATGTCACTTACGGAAATGTTAACATAACTACCTTCTCTATATTTTAGCATTATAGCAAGCCTGAGAACCACTCACAGAAACAGGGCTTTCCAACCTACTTAGCCATGTACAGAATACTATAGAAGTTTAATAACATGCCCTAACAATTCCACAAGTCCTTCGTAGACTGAGATTCCCCTCTGTCACCTCTAGTTCAAACTAGGGATTCTCAGTCACCTCCCAGGCCCAGTGCTTACGTCGATGCTTAAACTGAGGCATGTGGGTTCAATCCCACTAAACTGCAACAAGATATAAAGGCATTTCACTCTTTAGGGATGCTGTGTTGAACTGGGGCCAGACCACAACTGTAGGTGGTGTAAACCATGCTGTCATGCTACTTCGCATGCTAATTCAGTAGATCTGCTGCCAGACCTGTGAGGATCCCAGGGATGCATCAGTTCTGGGGGTAAAAGGAACTTCGCTATTCCCAAAAATTCTTTGGCAGAAGATGATGTTTTCAGTCAGTTTTGAGTGATAACAGAGTAAAACCTCTAGATTTTACTCAAAACCCAAGGAATTTGGCTTCTCTAGATTCCTCATTAGTCACAGAGGCTTTTTGTTGTTGCGAGCTTTAATGGGCTGAGCCTGCTCCATGTATCCGAGAGATGTACCTGACTGTCATTCATGCCTACAGGTCAGGATTTACACAGCCGGACAAGAGACTAGGGAGGAGGATCGGCTGTTGCGTCGTATTTACAGGAAGTTCAAATACCTGATTGACTCAGAGCTTAATTATTTTGTCATCACCTACCCAATGGTGTAAACCACAGGGAGAAAGAACACCCAGTGACATCTGCAAGCAATGAACGAATCCTTTGGAAGGCATTAGTAAGGGATTTGAATCTTGACAGCAGTGCCTCTGGAAGGGAGATACCATTACAGCAAGAGAGAGGCAAGGGACAATTTTACACTCCATGCATTAAAATGTTGGACTTGGGAACCGGCCTCCTAATGTCAAGCGTAATTTATTCTTACCCTTGCTTTGTTTTGCCTCACCAGGACCAAAGGAAGCGTTGAACCCTTTTCCACTCTTACAGCCATCTCTAGTAAAACTAAGGCCCCCTCCTCTTTTTTTCAGCACTTCTCATTGTAGTGGTCAAACACCTTACCAATGAAGCTGATCTCATTGTTTCCATTTTACAGATAGGGAAACTGAGACATGGGGTGAGCAAGTCATTAGCCCAAAGTCAGCCTTGGCTTGATCTTGACTCAGATGCACTATCCAGTGTATCAACAGTCCCTACCCCCTGTTCAGTTTGATATACACCCTGTGCCTAGTTCTTAACAGCAGACGTTAAGAGAAGATATACCATGGCTAGTCCTGAGAGTCACCCCTCCCACTTGCCCAGCTTTCCAGTAAGTGACTTATGAGACTTCTGCTGTAGCTTCCACAGCTTCTAGACCTTTCATTGGCAAAAGATATCATTGGTTGCATACCAGATAAGTAATGTGGAAGAAGGGACATTTCTTCTTTTCCTGGAGTTTTATTGCCAAGTGGGAGACTTCATCAGGCATTCTAAAGCATAGATAGCTGTGAAACAGATAGCTGTAAGTACTAAGTTTATTTTAATTACTAGTGCATCACCAGAACCAGGACAGCATTGAACCAAACCAGTAAATCTGGAGGTTTGTTGATAAAATTGCAGCAGGGGCTGGCTCTTTGGAGCACACACAGTCTCCAGGTATGACAGCTTCAGAAATTGTTAATGATAACAGACTCTCTCATTTGCATGCAGAGCACTTCATCAATGTACAATGTGTTCTCCTTGACCTGGATCTCCTCCTCCAAGGAAAGCTGTCGGCGGCTCAGACCTTTCAACTCTGTCTCAGCCTGTGCCAGTGTGTCCTTTAATCTAACAGGAAAAATACAGACAGACATCAGTCGAAAACACACGGATAGTTTTTTTTTCATATAGGATAAGAATTCTGAGCCAAAAAAAAAAAAAAAGTGGAAGGGGATTCACAGAGAGACAATATCCATGCAGCTTCCCTTAGAGTCGTGCCCTTAAAGGAAAAGCAATTCCCAGCATTTCAGGGAGAACAGCTGAGACCAAAAGCTATTTTGACTAATTAAATCTATACCACAGATTTTCCCCTCTTTCATGTTTTCCACTTGCCTTTGAATATTTTTTGTAATCTCTTGAACTTCATTAATCAGCCTGTATTGCACTGTGTCGTAACACAATTCCATATTGGGGCGATGATTTCTTGCTTCCAAGCATGTTTGAGACACTTTAACAGGATCTTCTTTATCAGCAATTGCTTTCTTTAAGGCTGCAATGTTCTTCTCCTGTGAGGCAGTCTCATCCATCACCTTAAGAAATGCAACAGAAGGAAGAGCTGCGCACTGTCTCTTACAATGGGTGAAACCATCGTCTTTAATAGTTATAGAAATAACAATCACAGTAACACTCATTATGTTAAGAAAGATGTTGCTTCATCAAAGCGTATTTTACAAAGGTTAGCCAGGATTATGATTCCTTCATTGGAAAGCAGGTGACACTATTCTGAGTGAAACTGGAGATTTACACTCGGCAATTAATTTTTGACATTAACACTCAGCTTTCATATATCAAATTTTGAACACATTGACCCTGATTTTATAAGTTATTAGGCTCTTATATCACAATGATGAAAATTACCGATGTTCTACAGCAACACTTGCATTGGGTGAGTGATTCCAGAAATTCACCTCTGTAGTGGTGCACACAGAGCTGAGAAAATAAAATCTAAGATGACGTTTATGGTGGCGGGGCGGGCAGAGGGGGAAGAAAAATGTGGCAGGGCTTGCCGGTATTGCAAAGGTAAAATTCTTAAAGCAAAGTAGCTCAAGCCACTGGACTGAGAAAACTGGTAGATAACCCAAGCCCATTCTTTCCACTTTTTTGCTGAGTGTCCCCTACCACTTACCATTGCAAGGAGTGTCTCTAGCTTGTGCTTGGCATCCTTGACTTCCTTCACCCTATTTCTGAATGCAGCATTCACCATCTCACATTGCTTGCGCATGTCATTTGCTGTCTGTGAGAGGATGCCATCAATCATCACCCTCAGTGCCAAAGAATTGTTTCTCTGCTTGTCGGCCTTTTCAACATTTGTATTTGAGAAATCTATCCAGTCTTCAGGGCTAACAAACCTGAAAGAGATTCAAAATAAAAGGTTGTCAACTGGCAGCATCAGGCTCTCTGTGACTTCATAAATCTACAATTACTCCACAAAATCAAGAGCAAAGCAGTACTAATAACTGCATGTCCCAGTCAGTGCCAGCCATGCTGGGAATTCTACAGATGCAAAATAAAGACCCTCTCTGTCACAAACATTCCAGAACGAAGTAGACAAGGGTAGGATGGAAGCGAATCTGCTAAAGTCACGAGCAGCTTTGTTGTAACTTTCCTTTCGCTGATAAAGGATTAAGTTGTTGTGGGGAAACACAGATAATATAACCAATACGTCTTCGAACTCCTTTCATTAATTAAGATGTTATTACTAATATAATTCAGCTGTTACTATTAATAGCAGGTAACTATTCACCCAAAAAAATCACTTATTCTCACACAGTTCACCAGCTGTAAGACAGTCACTTGGTTAGAGCAGTAGTTGGGAAGCCAACCTCCAGCTCTATCTCCAGAATTAGAGGGTCACACTTGTGCACCAGTGGATTGCACGGAGGTGTTCGGAAAGTTCCTTAGAGGGTTCCTTGTCTCATTGGGTGAATACATAAAGCTGTAATTGCCATTTGCATGCAGCAGCCAACACCATTCTGGGTCTGTGGTCCTGAGTTACACGACCTGTTGTTGATGCATGCTAATAATGTGCTAGCACCAAGAGCTGTCACTCTCTCAGTGTTCCAAGTTTGTCAGTTTTTGCAGAGCCAACAGTGCCCTTTGGAGACTCACACACACACTGCCTTCTCAGTATGTTTCCTCTTTTCAGCCTGTTTTTCTGTGGTAGCTATTTCTCCATCTAAACCATTCACACTAACTAACCCACACAGCCAGGGCACATTTGACAGGTTAATGACTGAGTCAGAAACTGACTCCACACCTCATGTGTCCCAGTCCAGCGTTCTTCCCACTAGGACACTCTAGAAGAGGAGAGGAAGTTAGATTAGTAAATCTATTCTGGGTTTAAGCAATGTGTGACATTTTCCCTTAGCTAACTGTGAGCCTCAAAAACTTCTAGTAAACTGCAGTTCAGTGGGAACATGATTGTTGTGGCTTATTTCACAGACATATTACACAGATACTAAAGTGATGGAGAGAAGCATAAAAAACAATCTACAACAGACATGATGGATAGATAGTCTGTTTTACACAAAATTACTTTAATCTTGCTATTACTGGAACAGCTCATACTAGCTGTATAATTATCATATGTTCATTGAACTAAATAACCACTTACTCTCCTTCTATTTTCACTGCATCATCAGCGTATCTGATGTCAGGAGTGTTGTTTGCCAAGCTAGCACAGTAATCATCAATCATCAAAGCTGTGAACTTGTCCTTCAGATCCATTTCCAGGTTGTATTTTGCTGAACGATTTAGTCTAGGAGGAGAAAGAAACGAACTGTAAGCCAAAGTGTAGGCACTCACAAGTGTTCCTAACATGCATGTATAGATGCATGAGGTAATACAAATGCTGTTAACAGAGTTCCTCACGTATGAACTGTTAGTTGCAAAGTCCCAAAATCTAGAGCATGAAGCAGCCTCCATATAAATTGATGGTACAATTCCCGTTGGAATTAAAGGCACAAGACCGAACCATGAGAAGACCAGGGACTGTGTGCAGGACTTTGAGTTGTAACAGACAGAACTTCTCACCATTACTGATTGAATGGTATGAATTAGTACTGACCTCCTGTAACTGTTTAGCACCAAACGTAACTTTGGACCTGCACTCAGCCTGACTCTACAACTTCTCAGAATTATGGCTGTCCTACTTTTCAGCTAATCAGTGTTCAATTACGCTCTTTGCCTCTGCACCTGATTTGCTCATTCGTTTGTTCCAATGTATGTCCAAGCAAAGCAATAACCCCCTGGAGGACTTCAGCTTCCTTCACCAGTTCCTGTTCCACTTCATCATGCACCAAGTCAATTCCAGCTCGCCTCTGCCTGAACAGAAGGAGGAAAAGCCATCAGCCACATTGTTCAAATGCCTGCAGCTAACAGAAGATGACGAAGCCCAGCTTCCCAAACTCAAGGCTTTTCCTTGCGACACGGGAAGTTTTTCCTTTATGGCCTTGGTTCCCCAGTGTTGCAACACCTAAATCAGACTGACACCACTGCAAGGCAGTGGCAGGCCCTTAGTTTGCAACCCTTTTTTATTATTTGTTAAAGGCTCATTACTTAGATTTTTTTTTTTCTCCTCCTGAATGCTTTTCTTCTTAATCATCCCACCTGTTCAGGAGACACTTTTGGGCAATGATGAGTGGCTCTTTGCAGCTCTCCAAAGATTTCTCCAGCCTCGTCTTGAAAGTCAACAGTACCTCTGTCTCATGAACAATTTGTTCAAGTTTCTTATCTAATTCTTGCTTCCAGAATTTTATTTCTTCCTGTCTCTGTTCTGCAGAATGAAAATTGCAAACAGGTATGAATACAAGCCCATCTTATATGCCAGAGAGCACTGTGGGTCAGATCTTAGATAGGGCTAAAAATAGACACGTTCCACAGTGGAGTGCATGTAGTGCTGTAGGCTCATGTGTGGAGACAGTTTTGCAACCCTGTATCGGGAGGTTTGGCTGGAATAGCTTTCTGTGTGTTTTGGAGAAGTAATTTATTTGTTATAAAATAAAGAATCTCCTTCAAAATATTTTTTAAAACATTCTGAATTTTCCCATGAGATCAGAGAGCATGGCATTGACATGCCATCGCTGACTGTCCCCTACCACTTACCATTGCAAGGAGTGTCTCTAGCTTGTGCTTGGCATCCTTGACTTCCTTCACCCTATTTCTGAATGCAGCATTCACCATCTCACATTCACTATCAACTAATTTTCTAAGAAGTCGTGAACATAATACTCTTAATCCTAATCTTACACATGTAGCTCAAATAACACATCTTGACACTTGCGGAACACATGGGATTACCTATTTTCTTGTTGACATCACTTCGGGTTTTCTGAGTTGTCCTTTCTATTTCATCCAGCAACCTCTGACTCTCAGCTATCATGCACTCTGACCTGAATTTCTGAGACTCTGTACTGGCACACTGCATCTTGTTTGCAATGTTCCATTCTGAGGGATGAAACTTCGGTGGAGCTTGCAACAGTCTGGCCATGGTTTTTTTTGGAAAGTGTCTGGATATAAAGCAGGTCAGTTCCTGGAATGTGGAGCCTGAAAACAGGAATAGCGCTGTATTTGGCTGCAGAAGCAAGAAGAGGAGAAGACAGGTCCATGAGGGTGAGAAAATTCTTGTCCCTTTTACCTGCAAAATGACATAGGTATGAAAAGACAGGACTTCTTGCTCAAGAATTTGCTAAGGTGTGGGGGAGATAGTTTGGAGTGGGAGAATGAAGAAACAGAAGAATTTGCGAACAGAAGCTAGGAGGAGACAGGGTAAGAGGCTTGAAAGTGGAACTGAGAGGAAAAGACGGGCTGTCTGCGATAGGAGGGAGAAGAGAAGGGAAAGAAAAGGAGACCTGTGAGGAAGGATGGAATTATTAAATGGACAATCACAGAAAACTGAAAAGATAAATAGTCTCCCACAGGCTGGAGAAGTAAACACCTTTTAAGAATATGGCTGGAGAGGCGGATGAACTCTAGGTTGTAAAAAAGAAATGTAGTGGTCATCAGAAAAAAAAAGAGAAAACAGGACCTGAAAAGCTGTTTCAGGAAATACAGCAGGTAAATGAGGAAATGAAAAAAACTAGGAAACTCTAAAGCAGAACAAGGAACAAAGCATCCTGGGGACACGGGTTTAATGTAGAGTAAAGCAAACGCCCAAAATACATACAAAGTTACAGCGGTTTATCACTTTTCCTATTCTTGCAACATGCTCATCCAGTGATCCCGAGAGAACTCTGCACCCCAAATGCACACAGCTGTTCCTTGGCAACACGTAGCTTTACCCTCACTCCAGCACAAGTACCCTTGAAACAATTGCCTTTCTCCCTCACACACCTCTTGGCTGATGCTGCTCCTAGCATGGACTTCTCCCAGGGTCAAACCCTGGCTAAGTGCCACGTCCTCAGTTCCCCTTCACTGGGGGGCAGTTGCTCTCAATTGCCTTCCAGCCTCAATCTCCACAGCAGTACCACATAGTTTCTTTTGAAATGGCGGGAGGTGGCTTAGGACAGCATGGAAGGTAAACAAACGGGTTGCTATGGGAACAGCAACAGTGCCACTGCTATTGCATCAGTGGAAAAAGCACAGCACACACAAGCCAGTGGTGCTTCCTTTCACCCATTCCCAGTTAAGATCTGTCTGGAAATAAAAACATACTCGTTGTACACTGAGGTAGTCCCCACGGCTTTGGAGAGTAATTTTTGATTGACTTATTGCAGAAATGCATAAAGATTTTGAAAGAAATAATGAAAGGTGTGTTAAGTACCTAGCTGTCTAAAATGTCAGTCCCAAAATATCCTTAGCAGTATGCTCCATCTTTGTGGCAACTATATTCTTTCCTGGGACAAAAGAGATTGGGAGCCAGACAGAAGAAATGAGGGAGACAAAAGAGCATTACATCAGATGGCACAGTTACGCCCCTACTGTATAGCCCTGATGACAAACCTTTGACACCGTTTCCCACAGCATTCTTCAGAGAAACTGGCTGTTCGTGGCTTGGATGGGTGTACTCTTCGCTGGGTAAAAAAATGGCTGGATGGCCGGGCCCGAAGATCATAGAATCACAGAACGGTAGGGGTTGGAAGGGACCTCTAGAGATCATCTAGTCCAACCCCCCTACTAAAGCAGTTTAGCCTAGAGCAGGTTGCACAGCAATGCGTCCAGGCGGGTTTTGAATATCTCCAGAGAAGGAGACTCCACAACCTCCCTGGGCA
>VZSC01005425.1:8295-47023 GCA_013398225.1 Steatornis caripensis | reverse complement strand
CAGCCTGTCTTCATAGGAGAGGTGCTCCAGCCCCATGATCATCTTCATGACCCTCCTCTGGACTCGCTCCAACAGATCCTTCTTATTATGTTGGGGGCCCCACAGCTGCACACAGTACTCCAGGTGGGGGTCTCACAAGATTGGAGTAAAGGGGGAGAATCCCCTCCCTCAGTGGGCTGGCCACGGTTCTTTTGATGCAGCCCAGGATACGGTTGGCCTTCCGGGCTGCGAGCGTGCATTGCTGGCTCACGTTGAGCTTCTCATCAACCAACACTCCCAAGTCCTTCTCCTCAGGGCTGCTCTCAATCCATTCTCCACCCAGCCTGTATCCGTGCTTGGGATTACCCCAACTGATGTGCACTTGGCCTTTTTGAACTTCATGCAGTTTGCACGGGTCCACTTTGAGCCTGTCAAGGTCCCTCTGGATGGCATCGCTTCCCTCCAGCCTGTCGACTGCACCACACAGCTTGGTGTCGTCGGCAAACTTGCTGAGGGTGCACTCAATCCTACTGTCTACGTCGCTGACAAAAGTGTTATACAACACCAGTCCCAATACTGACTCCCGAGGAAAGCCACTTGTCACTGGTCTCCACTTAAGACATTGAGCCGTTGACCGCAACTCTGTGAGTGTGGCCATCCAGCCAATTCCTTATCCAGCGAGTGGTCCATCCATCCAAGTCCACGTCTCTCCAATTTAGAGACAAGGATGTTGTGCGGGACAGCGTCAAATGCTTTGCACAAGTACAGGTCAATTACGTCTGTTGCATTATATTCTAATTTGTGTTTACTTGAGCCATAAACCACTTCATCAGCATTAATGAAGTAAGCCACACATCGCATTTGGAATTCCCCATGACAGAGATGGGGAAACTGAGGAAAAGAGCAATGACATCAGTGTCACACATTAATTTCTGGTACAGACAGAGGTCACATCTGACAGCAAGTTCTCTAAGGTGTTCAGTGTATCATGACTCAAATACCGAAGTGCTGATGTTGGAACTGACTCGGAAGAAAACTAACGCCAAATTTGGGGTAATTTTCAAGGCACATGAAAGCCCAATTTAAGGGATTTAAATCGGCTGCCCTCCCATTTTTCTTGACGGGTATTTTGCATGATGAGGATGCTTGGATATGGCAGTAGCAATTGTGATACCATGTAATCCTATACCAAGCAACCGCAACTCCAAGTTAATCAAGAATGTGTACTAGTCCTCAGTAAGGCATTTATCTACAAAATAAACTCTAGGCTGGTTAAACTAAGGATATCTGACGGCAGTCACGTTGGTTTCCAAAAATAAGCCCAAAGTACAAATTTCAACCCAGCTGAGTATTTCTAAAAGTGTTTTCAAAGGGCCTGACAATTTGCTCCTCCCAACAAAAATCCAGTACTGGCACTGAGAATTTTACTGACTAACACTGTAACAATGCTGAAATCCACAATTAGGTCTGCTTTAAACTGCTCTACAAAAGATTTTTATCCCTTCCCATCTCTGTTCCACTTAGCCCTCAGGAAAGCTCACAACCTTCGACACGCTTAAAATACAGCATTTGGGAGTCACGTGTTCTCCAAGCCAGCAGAACACCTGTCCCTTGAGACTATCCTGACCATAAAGGCCTAAAAAAAAAGTCAAGAAAAATGCATACCTTTCACCAGTTTTGGTTCCACTACTCGTCCCGTAGCTCACAGTTGAGACTGATTTAGTGACAGAAGTGGTATTCTCTGTATAAAAGCAGGAAAAACAAGATGCATCAGGGCAGAAACTTCTTTTATCTCCTTTCGTCATATGTTTTCAAACCACCTCCTCATAGACAAACATGCATTGATTTTTACTCGCCACAGTGAAAAGCTTTTTTTTCCCCCCAAAGGTTCAATCCCTCTACAAAATTGTTCCACTGCAGCAAGGATAGTATAAACATACCAGTAAGGGCTGTGAGAGCAAGCCTTTGATAAAACTGCATTGGGAAGGCTGAATCATTTCAGGCTCTTGTGCAGGCCTCAGAGGCACACTGCCATGGACATTTCAGCAAAAGGAAAAAATGGTGCTACAGCTCAACTTGCAACAGTGATTCTGGCAGACACAAGCAGTCCTAGCATGTCTGCCACGACTGAGAGCATAATTTAAATAATCTAATTTCTACCAGGAAACGCTTTAGTTTGTAAAGCGGAACAGACTCCAAAGGTTGCAAAGGTGGCTTAAAACCGCATCTTCTTGCTCCCACTCCTGAGGTTCTACGTTTTGTGCTTTGCCTCTTAAGAGCCCAGCTCTGGACTCCAGCTATGCTCTGTAAATGCAGAACAACAGAGTGGCTTGCCCAGTTTTAACACACTAAAGCCAAAACTTCTTGCAGAAGCCAACAACTAATTTATTGAAGGCTCTTTCTACACACAAAGACGACTGGCATCTTAGAAGCAATCCAACCTGACTACTGTCCAAATCACTCTCTGAAAATGCCGAATTGTCCCCACTGCTTATAGAAGAGATCCAGATCAACCAGACTTCTCACGTAAAACGCCTTGGTAAATGCGATCATACAGATGTGACAAATTTGGGACCACAACCAGTTGTCGGGTATTTATGCAAATCTCAGAGGTTTTAGGCTGAGGAGGAGTGTGATCTCTATTCTGGATGAGCTACATCTTTGCTAAACTGACACGTGATACCACTGTGAAATGCCAGTGCATCGTGTAGACAGCAGCAGCTTGGTGACATTAATGAAAAGTACTTTTGGACAGAGCTCAACTCATCTATTTCAAGTGAAATTGAAAATTCTTAAGCCATTCTGTCCTATGACACATTCATGTAAGAAGGAGACCGCTTACTGCTATTCTGCTCAAAGGAATTTGCTTCAACATCCATAGGGTGGGCGCACCACTTTCCAACTGCCATTACCTCGCATTCACTCACAGTTTTCACTTGGTCAGCTGAAATCTTCACCACACAAACTGTCTGTTCTGCCACACTTTTCTGGCACCTATTGTTTCCACTGCAGAGACTGTACACCACTGTGCAAATAATGATAAGTACCCCTTGCTTCGAACTGATTGAGAATCTGATATAGGGGAACAAGTTTTCATGATACCTGGAAAACTGAATCTGCACGCCATCTTGTTGGCAATTTTAACTTTACCATGTACCTACTAATCAGAACTACAGGCTCAGATCTGAATCCCCCAGACATGGAGCCCCTTTCAGTTGGTGGTGCGTAAGGACACGCTGACAGGAACACTCACCTCCAGCGGCAGATGAACCTGTTGTTCTCACTGTAGTGGAATTCCAGGCCTTCACTGAAACAGCAGAAAAAAATACAAAGGACGGCTTTGCCACATTCTTAGCTTTAATAAGATATAAATTGAAAGAATAATCTGCAAATAATCCCTATCTCTTGCTGGCAATTCCACCTGGTCTCTTTCTGTAATAAGATTCTGCAATCACTCTGACTTGTGTATATGTGTCAGTCCGCCATTGGTCATTCCTTCCTCCAAACGACTGTTGAGCCTGTCAGCCAATTATCTACCTAACCTCTGAAGGGGCCTCAGGTCTCAAAGTATTAAAAACTCCTGCAAATTTCATTAAAATATCTAGCCATGTTGAAGAGATACTTATCCAGTAACTGCGCTACCAGACAGGACAACTACAAACGCAACTACCTTAGGCAGCACCAATTCGCAGATGTGACATTATAGCCTAAAGCTCCAGCTAAGACCCACAATATTCTAAATCAGAGCATCCCACCATGGGGCATGTAGCCATAGAAGCGAGGTTTCGCAATTACCACTAGGTCACAGGACAATCCCCACAGCGCCAGTTTCTTGAAGTAAAGAAATGGGACACAGCTTCAGCAAACAAATTATTTTTGTTCCTTTTACCTGACTGGCTGGAAGTTTTCACTGCCATCACATTTTTGCTCTTGTTCTGTCCCAGCAGGCCAGCAGACGCATTAGTTTTTGCTGTTGAACAGACGGTCTCTCCTGAAAACTTCTCCGATACCCTGGTTACTGCAGTAACAGGAAGGTGAGGCATCTGTAAGGTGACTGCAGGGGCATGGGCTTCAGGGGAAGAGTCTGAAATGTGAAAACAGGTCAGTTTATGACCTAGTGAATAAAAAGAGAGGAAGTAAATTTATTTGCAGATTTGTAACAAAGTTACAAATCAATTTCCATGCAACAATTTCATTTTTCAAGTCATTGGAATTATTTAATCTAGTTCTCCCTGGGGGACATTATACTATTTACAGCACACTACAGAAACAACCCTAGTGTAAGTGATCCTTGCAGTGGTCATACCCGTCCTACATGAATCTCAGCAACAACTTCACATCATTAATCCACTAGCGTCTGCATTTGGTAAGCTTCTCCTCTTCCTCTGTGCAGCCCCTGTCCCCATTCTCCTGCCGTGAGTTAAGAGTCGGCATTCTTGTTCTTTTAAAGGTTTTATGAAATGTTGCGTGCCTCAGTTTTCTCTACAACAGAGATAGTAAGTCCTTCCTCCACTGAAGTATGATGGAAGCAGACAGGTAATATGCTAAATGTTTTGAGATGCAAGGCTACAATGGCACTCAGAACAGCAGGCCTTATTATCACTAGCGTCCCAAGGTAATCTGACAGTAATGGTCTCTAGTTTATGAAACACTATAGTGCATACTTAACAATAAAGTTTAAAAGTTAAACAATAAAGTTTAAAAGTTAAACAATAAAGTTTAAAAGTTAAATTCCTTATTAGGAAATAAAAAGTATCCGTACCACAGTACGATATCCATGCTGACATCACAGCAGATTCTAACGCTTCCAAGATGTGAGAACTGCTCTGTGACTGCCAGGATCAGGTATTTTACAAGTAGTCCTACTTCATTTCAAGTCCTGTTCCTACCTGATGAAGATTCATGCCCATTTTCAATGATGGAAGAACTAAAAACTCTTCTAAACTCAGGTTTGCGGTGGTCATCCAGGTCTACACTCTGTCAGAACAGACAAAAGACATGACAGCCAGATTTCAAACAGCAGCAAAAATTAGAAGAATATCCAGAAACACCTGCCAAGAACAGGTCTTCCTTGTGCCAGTAACCACAATACGAGAAGGAAACAATTATCTAACCCCAAGAGCCAAACCTGCAAACTGAGCACTGGCAATGCAGGGCTTGTATCAATCTTCACATGCTTGTCCTCACAGACTACACGCACCTAGAAGGGGTCTTTCACTTTTTTGTATAAAGGTATCACCATCCATTGTGACTGTAACAAACAGACTCTGCATAATAGTGGAGAGATTGAGATTGCATAAAACGCTTAATGCTCTGCAGTCTTCTTTTATTTTCTGCAGAAAAAAAAAATGTCATTCTGATAATGTATTGTAAAATTATTACACAAAGTAAGTATGATCCTAAAACATTACAGCTGCATTATAATCTGCAACTCCTGTAAGGACAGTTTTTTTCTGGGAAAAGCACCAATTTTTCCCATAATGTTTGCCAATATAATTCCAGAAAAATCAGCCAAGAATTTTGGTTTGGTTTGGTTTGGTTTTTTCCAGTTGGCTCATACGTGTGAGCGTGCAAAAAAAATCACAAGGAACTACGTGATTGTTGGCTGCAGGAACTAAAGAAAGAAGAAACTGCTTCACAGACACATGATTACTTCAATTAAAAAATGTACCTTCCAAGAAGCAGCATATACAAGCGGTAGAGTGAAATTCCCCAACACAAAGTCCATGGAAGAGTTTTAATTGATTCTAGACAGATACCTAACTACCACATTAGCCAAAAATTTTATTAATAAATAAAGGGCACGTCTTTAATGTGCCCTTATAGTCCAAAATTCTTATAAAGTCAATCCAAAACAGCTTTGTTTTGTTTCGTTTTTTTCCCCCCAAGACAGACAGAAAGACTGAGTATAGATACTGAAGAAGATTTTATACTTCAGGTAAGTATAAAAACAACAAACCATAACACAAAAGGAAAGAGGCAGGGTATGTACCCGTAACCATTTGTCTCTGCTTTTTGTACACAGGAAATAACAAACAAACTTGTGGTTTGATTTTACTTAACTATTCCATAGCTTCATCACAAATTATTAGAATAGTTTCTTTATAGAGAGGAACAATACGGGTCACGTAAAATACAGAAACCATATGATCCATTCAAGATAAATCAACAAAAATAGTTTCTTGGAACTTGTCTGCTGTTTACCACGAATCTGTTTATGCGCATCCAAGCTTAATTAAGAACACCTGACAGCAACATTAACACACCTCGGAGATTTTTTAAAAGTGTTTAATCTCGTTAGATGCTGCAGAGTGCACAGACCATTTTAATACCCATTACTTGAGATACTAGAACTTTCATTACCTTAAGTACAAATCCCAGTCAACTCCTGGTAACTACGGTCTGGGATCTTGTAAGAATTTGTTAACTAAAGTCAGATTACAGTAAGGCAGCCTAAACACAATTTTGTCATAGAGGATACAGTTGTGGGCTTAGATTCTGATCCTCCTAGATATTTGTCTACCTCCAACTGATTTCAATGGAACACAGGCATACCTAGCAGAATCTGAGCTACACGCTTTTGCTATTAAAGTTGAGGAAAATCCTTTCCTTGACTTGTAAGCAAGTGACTTACAAAGATATATTACAACAAAACACAGAAAGGAACAGCAGCAAGACATTGAGATACTGTGAACTGTCTTTAAGGCTCAGCCTGGATGGTGTATTTTATTATATTGGGTTGTATACTATTTTTTAACCTGGAATCAGATTCTCGTGTCAATTTTTTCTATGCTAAGTGAGGAAGTGAGATAGGATCACCTGGATATGATTTTCCAAACAAAACAATACAAAGTTCAGAAGAGGACTGGAGACTTCCTGAAAATGTGGAAGATGTATTATGAGAAAATAAGACTTTTAAAGGTTTCTCAGCCCAGAGCTTTCATGTAGTTCTCTTGCCTAGTTTCCAAGTCAAAGATCTTCCTGGCGTTATATATGCACTTACGTGCTCTGCTGGATAACAGCGCAGCAGAGGTTACATGATGTGCCAGGACATTCCTTAGTCTGTTTACCACTAAAATGCATAAGAGAGGCTGCTTTGTGGGGAGGAAAAAAACCAAAAACAAAAAACAAACTAAAAAACCCCCAAAACCAACCCAAATAAACCCCGAAAACCAAAACACAACCACCACCACTTAACCAACCAGCCACACACACCACCATCTTTTTGCACAATGTTGCTTATAGCCCCGTTAATAAGACGGACAAATTTCCACTGATGCCCAATGAAGGCTTCACGTGTACCTAAGAAAGCTGAGAGTTAGAACGTCCATTCCACAACTAGGTTAGCTTGCCTTAAGATACACTCTAAGTTCTACAAATCAAATCTCTAATGAGGTTCAGTATATCAGTCCGAACAAGGAGAACTTTGCTTCATTTTAATTTTCCTCTTTCTTATTTAAAAAGAAAGGAAAATAAACTAGATTGGGAAAGCTGGAACATTCAGAACTTCTCACTATTTCCCAGCATCTAAAACTTTCTTACAAGCAAAAGCAGTACAATTCAGGTGTCTAAGCTCCACTGATTTTTGTGGCATCTCTCCCATTTAGAGGCTTCATTACACACAGGTTTTCAGAAGAGCTCACATCCAACAAAGCTGAACTCTTTACATAGTTACTCAAGCCCAAAAGGAGCGATGAGTTCTTTTGCAAAGCTAGTCTCCAAATTTTTTTCACAACACACCACCAGAAGAACTTCTTTAAAATAAGACTTGTCTCTCCTGATAATCAAAAACATTTTTCATTTTTATATCATCTGCTATCCCCACACAGAACGCTTCCATACGCACACACAGCTAAACTGGATCTGTGTCATTGCATTCAGATCTATTAACTTATGAAAACAAAATGATTTTGAAACATTATTTGTCAAAAAGCACGTACTACGCATGAGTAAATTCAGTTATCACTAGCTGCCACGATTAACTTCAGAAAAGTACACCAAATATTAATTATACAAACCACACAGAATCATGGGCTCAGAATTTTTATTGCTGTATGTAGTGTAATTGAGATCCTAGTCAACAATTATTGCCCGTATCCAGAACTGAAACGTGAAGCAGAGCTAATACAGCTCCTAGAATGTACCCGTGGCATACAGATAGAACTGTTTAGCCCTTCGTGTCAGCCATTATGACCTGAATGTGTTGAATGCCTGTGTAGACTGCAAACATGGATCTGCTTTATAAACCTGGGAGGTGGGGGTGAGCAAAACAGTCAAATGAGGTCGTCATTGCAAAGGTCATGTAGCATCCTACACACTGAACTGGCTTCCTAATGTGGTAACATGTGCTGCATTAATTATTTTATGCAAAGCCAATTACCACATTCTGGCTAACAGTGCTGGGGAAGAAACTCATACCAGGCTGGAAGATGGGGAAGGCCAATGTGCTGATAGAACACTGGAGGATCTGGGATCCGTGTCAGGCTAAAGTACTTTCAAATCCACTTTATTTAAATTTAAAATACCAAGCTTCTGACAAACCCACGTGTATCACAATACTTCCTCTGTCCATGCTGGATACATAGATTGTACATAGCAGAGGGAGAGATACCTAGATCTGGGCTTAATAAAGAGGAGCACTTATTTGTGCAATTCACAGAAAAACAACACGATGAGAAACTGGTGAAGCTGAAGAAAAGACAGTTCATCCTCACGTTTTGCATGTGTTACTCAGGCTTGCTCTTAGAACTAACCTCTCTGTAGCTCAGAAGTCTCTGAGTCTCAGTTATAGGGCTGCTGGAACTCCTCCTTCACTGCAAAGAAGTTGGACCTTGGAGATCCACAACCGGAAGCTGCTATAAAACAGGCAAATATCGTAACCCCACAGTGAAAACGCCACGCATTCAGAGAAAGTAAGCACCGGATCATGACATTAGAAAGAAAGAGAATTTTTATTGCCTCTCTGAGCCTCTACGGTGCACATCTCTTACATCTTCAAGCTTTTGCCTGCAACAAGGTCAAACTGCAGAAGAATGACCAACAAACGAGATTTCTCACTCTCAAGTAAGAGATCTCAGTCATCCAGAGTCTTTCATAAAAGCACCAATTATCAAAAGGGTCACGATAAAAACCACTGGATCTAGAAACGCTGTTTATCTGTGAGAGGTACCTTCCTCTCTTGTTACATACGCCAGAAGAAACTGATGCTTCACTTTGGTGAACAGCAAAACCACCACTGACTTCCACAAGGCAAGATTTGACACTGTCCTTGCATATTAAAGAGATCACTGATATATCAGAAAGGGGAATGAAGAAATGCGTGAGGAAATGCAAACAAGGCTGCTAGGTGCCAGCAAGAACTATACCACATTTACCCCTTAATTCTTCTACTAGAAAGCCACTGTCCATCAGTTAACACAAGTATTCTCTACCTGTAACTGACCCCACAGCTTTAAGAAAAAGCCTTGAATGCCATGAGCGTTTTGTACCTGGAGCAATCATCGAAGAAAACCAGTAGGAGCACTTTTCACAGAACCTTATGTCACGGTTTAAAGCTGGGCTGGCTATTAAGCGAACGACAGACGCTCTTTGTTAACCCCCTCCCTCCCCGAAGTTGGGGGGGGAAAGAGAAAAGGGAAAGAGACTTATGGGTTAGAAAAGTTAAAACAGCTTTAATCTAACTACAATAATAATTAATAATAATAATAATGAAATATACACAAATATAAAAATACGTACAAAACCGATACCGAGCTCCCCCCCACTGAGGACAAATACGTCACTCGGACGCTGCGGGGCACGCCCCAGGAAAGTCCCGGACTGTACTCAGCAGCAGCAGGCAGGAGCCGGATTCAGGGATGCATGGATCGGGATCGAAGGCAGAAGAATCAGACAGAGTCCTCCTCGGACACCGCCCATAGAAGACGAGAGCGAGACCCTCGTGATCCATCAGCTTTATACCGAGTATGACGCGTATGGGATGGAATACTCCCTTTGGTCAGTTCTGGGTCACCTGTCCGACCCGCTCCTCCCCACCGCAAGGTCGCAGGTGTGACCACTTCTCTGCTCTTTCAGTTCCGGCGCACAAGAAAGTTAGCAGAAGCAAGCATCGACCTTGGTCTCCATAGGGATAACTATAAGCAAGGGCCTTTCTGCATACTATTGCTTCTGATGTTCCAGCACTAACTATAAACACCGAGCCTTATCACTGCTAGAAGCAGCTACTGTCTGGAAAAACACGCAGTTAATTTCAGAGAGTACAGCTTCTCAGAAGAGACTTAACTAAAAAGCAAAGTTACTAAAAGAAAATCGGTTCTGTCCCGGCCCAAACCAGGACACCTTATTTGAAGCAAGGCTGGATAAAAATGGACAGCGGGGAACAATTCTGCCTTGGCAGCTCTACTGAAACAAACCAAACAACAACAACAACAAAAAAATCTAGATAAGGATCGAGGCAACCTTGGAATGCCATCATTCCAAAAGGACAGTTGCAGGAAGTGTAAGAGAATGCTAAGAAGAAAACGAAACTTATCAGACTTCCTTTATCAAATACAGGAGTTGAGATAGTTTAAAATCATAGTATGTAATGCCAAGTGACAGCTGGATCAGTTGCAGGAAGTGTAAGAGAATGCTGAGAAGAAAATGAAATTTATCAGACTTCCTTTATCAAATACAGGAGTTGAGATAGTTTAAAATCATAGTATGTAATGCCAAGTGACAGCTGGATCACTTAATCTCCCTGCCTGTACACCCCAGGTCAACTGCTGGCTGCCATCAGGTCACCACAGAGATAATCAGTAGGTAATATTTGTTTATATTTTCCCAAGCGGTCATAGTCAGCTATTCGTCACTCTGCTGCTTCGACCACTGCAGGCAGGTTCTCTGCAGCAGTCTGACCAGCAGTCTGTCCACACCGTACAGAAACACTTCTGACAGTATAGAAACAGAACACCCTTACAGTATTTTTAGTCCTCCCTGATCACAAAGGCATCATGCTCAAGCACAAACACTATGCGAAGATCATAAGTGATAAAGCTCCCGCCAAAACGTAAGATCTGATCAACAAAAAAAGTCAAAACTCTTCCTTTGTAACCATCACACACAGGTAGCAGAGAGACCTCAGTGACTGCAAATGATGACAAACAGCAACGGACTGCTCAGTGAGGTACAAATCCTCAGTGGTGCAGCTATGG
The DNA here is from genome assembly GCA_013398225.1 of Steatornis caripensis. Lineage (NCBI taxonomy): Eukaryota > Metazoa > Chordata > Aves > Caprimulgiformes > Steatornithidae > Steatornis > Steatornis caripensis. Next base: position 35,852 of record VZSC01005425.1, on the reverse strand, counting down.
CTCCAAGATCCCGCTTTAAAATTAGTTCTTCAAACATATGCAGCTTCCCACCTTTGCAAAAGTAGCCCTCAGATTCTGGCCTGGCTACAGAGTCAAATCAAAGTCTGGCATCAAAATACCAGAAAGACTCACCTACAAATCACAGTGGCTAATGGCTGTTTAAGATTCCACCTAAATCAGCACTTAAGACTGTTGTATACCAGATTTCAAGGAAGGCAGAGCAAAGATTGCCTGAAGACTAGAATAAAAAGGAGATTTGTGTCCTTACTTCTGAAGTATGCTTGGAAGACATCAGCTCACTTTTTTCAATCAAATTACCTTGAAAAATAATCTAGCAATATTAGAAAATAATGATTCAGACACCGAAGATGCCCAGAATCTCCAGTATCCAATCTTCAAAAGATGGTCTTAACTCTTATCCCAAGTATTTTGCTAAAACGTTGAAGGCAACAGAACCCAGCCATTTGATGGGATAAACGCTGCATGAACTGCACAGTAAAAAGGAACTTACCAACAAATCTTTTCGGGAACAAAAGAGCACATCTTGATTTGCTACTGTTTCCAGGTCAGCATTATTTGGTCCCCATAACTCATACTTATAGAAGTATTTACTAAGGCTAGAAGTGTCACCAATTTTCTCTCAGGTACTCATTTATCTGAAAACACACACAGTGTCATTTATGGTACTCCCTTTTCAAGTCAGATAACCAAGAACTGCAAGCAACTGAACACTTTCTTCATTACAGAGAATCTGGGTGATCGTCACAGCGACCAAGGCTTGCCCTTTAGCCATTTGAGCACAGCCACATCAGAGCCTTACCCAAAAAATCATGTTTTCACTGCATGCATTTGATGTGTGTAGCTCTAGCTGCATCTCCTGGGGTTCTCAGTACTGAAATTCCTTCTCGGTCAGCTATGCTAACTTGGGAAGTTGTCCAGCCTTCCAGGGAAAATTGCTGGGAGAGCACTGAAGAGCCATCAAGTACTTAAGCAATCTTCCCTGCACCCTCAAAGCAAAGTGGAAAGGTTCCAATCCAAACAAAAGTTCATTCTGTGCTTTAATTCAGACCAACACCTTAAGGTGGATATTGTCACAACCTTGATGCAAGACTTTTCACAGAGCATGAAGTACACACTAGGCAGTGGCCACGGAGCAGGTGAGAAAGTGGGAGGGACCACCCCGCTCGTCCCTTCCATGTCGCTCAGCTCACTTCGGTTCCTTGCAATACAAACAAGCGTGGATGGGTGCATGGAACGAAAAGGAACGTATCTGAAAGTTGTGTGTGAGCTGCTTACCTTTGTCACGTGGGGGAAAAGACAGCAGTTGCCACAACTATGTTGGAACAACGCATCACGCAGCAGCTTTACCTTTTGACTTGCCCAGGGAAGCCCTATGCCCCCATTCTTGAGTCAGTAGGTATGAAGAGAGCCGGAACGCAATACAGACTCTCTGCTCATTCCCACCAACTTAACTTTGAGTGAATTTTGTTTCCAAGCTTTTATTTTTCATCCTCAAAGCCTCGATAGACCACAGACCAAGGTTTTTGTGCTCCAACAGTCTTAGGGACCCCTTAAGACATGGCTGAATCAAGATTACACGAAACAGGCTGTCATCTGTGAAAGCCAAGTCTCTAGTATCACAGTTTTACGGGACTGAATCACAGTGTACTATCTGGCTGCCACCTCCTGGTGTCAAGGATTGTACGGGAGCTCTCAAGTCTTTCCATAGAGCCAGACACACAGAAAAAGTATTACACAAAATGTCTCCATGCTAGATGAGCTTCCCACAAACTGGGGTTTCCACGCACCAAGTTGTGAGTCTCCACTATGCTGCAGAAAGAGTTTTATTACTGGAAGGGATGTGCGTGTTTGTGCTAGTTTAGGTCATGGAGACCATGACAGCTTGCGTGAGGCCCGCCTCTCGGGGACAAGCTGCAGCAGAGCAGGATAGCGGTCTTGCTGCAGGATGCCAAGTCACCACCTAAAAAAAACACATTACTGCCCGCTATATGCTGAGCTGTTCTCCTTTGTGAGCTTGCCAACTGGCAAACAGCATTGCTGGCACACAGACCCCCCTGAACTGAATCCAGAAAGGATACGCAGATATTCACAAACATATGTATATTGATAGCTGAGACTGCCTCAGCTTCTCTTCTTACTTCTAACCTTACTGAACTGACAGGTTGCTGCCACTCTAACCAAGCAGTGCCATAACCAGGAATATCTCCAGGTAGTCTCAGGGAACCTCCCAAAAGTCCGTTGACCCTGCACTGCAAAAGAGGAGCCCCGTGTCCCTAAACACTCCCCCACACCAGCGCAGAGCCTGTCAACACCCGCGAAGCAGCCCCTCCCGCACCCTCTCGGCCCTCCTGACCGCGGCCAGCACTTACTTGGCTCCGGCCAGCAACGGCTAGCTTGGCATGGCTGGACAACCTGCCGCCGGCCGAACCCTGTCCCGGAAGGCCGGGCCCCGCTGCCGGGGAGCTCCCCGGTGCCTCGTTCGCCCACTCCTGCGGCAGCCCCGCCGACCGGCCGAGGGCCTCCACCTGCCGAGACAGGCGCTCCAGCTGCGCCCGCAGGCGCCGGTTCTCTTGCTGCAGCTCAGAGACGGTGTGTGCCAGGGGGCTGGCGAGGCGCAGCACCTCCTCCACCTGCCGGCCTACCCCCTGCTTGAACACCTGGATGTCCACGTGGATCTCCCGGACGGCGCCCCGCAGCGTGTCCTCGTAGCGCCCCAGGGCCTCGCAGACGGTCAGCGCCTCCCGGCTGTTCAGATCCTCCGTCTCGCTGGCCATGCCGTTCCGCGGACCGCAGGCTGCGCGGCGCGGCTAGGGAGGCGGCGGGACGACGCGGGAGCCGCTAGCGGCAGACGGCCGGCCGCCTCCCCTCCCGCCGCCACCGCCTCTCCGCCCCTCGAGGGGAGGGCGCCCTCTGCCTCCCGGCGGCCCTAAGCCGGGCCCCCGCGCTGGCCGGCCCTCGTTGCCGACGGGCCGCGGCCCGCTCTCATGGTGCGAGGGAAGAGCCCGGCAGAGNTCTTCCGATCTCGTATTTTTTTTGCCCGCCGCCACCGCCTCTCCGCCCCTCGAGGGGAGGGCGCCCTCTGCCTCCCGGCGGCCCTAAGCCGGGCCCCCGCGCTGGCCGGCCCTCGTTGCCGACGGGCCGCGGCCCGCTCTCATGGTGCGAGGGAAGAGCCCGGCAGAGCCCGCGCCGCGCCCGGCGGGGGGCGCCTCGGCAGCGCCGCGCAGCAGCGGGGCACCGAGGGAACGCGCGCGAGACCCGGGCAACCGCCCGGGCTGCGCCGCTCAGCCTGTGCTCCTGCGACCTGGGAGATGTAATTTCAGGAGGCAACGGGGGGCGAAGGAGGGAGAAGGGGCGGGGCCGCTGCCTCGTTCACAGCTGCCCAGGGCTGTGGAGGCCGGAGAGGGCCGGACGCGGGGGGCTGCGGGCGGGGCCGGGGAGCGAGAACCGCCCGATAGCGGGCTGCGGCGCCGGCGTGGGCAAGGGAGGGGAAAGAGGGGAGAGACGGAGAGAGGAGAGGCGGAGTGAGCATCTGGTCTTTCCCGGGTTGCTCGGATTATGATGCCAAAGTACGCACGGCTTGTGTCTCCCGGGAGGAGCACTGAGGCAGAGGAGAATTGTCTCTGGGAGAAGGGAGACAAACGCACACGCGTGCGCCTTTAGACACGCATGCTGAAACCTGACATGGTCCTTCATGCACGCGAAATGGTACGCGTACGCACACCCACCCCGTACTCGCCTTCGCCCTCGAGTTTCCCACTGTGGGCTGCAATTCGATGGGCATTAATACTAAGCTGCCGACTCGTCCAGCAGATCCAATGTCTCCGCATGCGGGATGAGATACGTAGTTCTGTGAAACAAGCCAGAGCCACGATGGTGAATGCTCTCGGGTTTACTCTTTATTGCCTACTGCAGCACAAGACAATACCTCATGCATAAAGCCTCAGAGGATAAGGAAATCTGGAAGATACTTTAAGCAAATTTACACCATCAGAGTTAGCCTATATGTGTTCAGCACTTCATGCCAGGTAGCCGCAAGATTTTTGGTACCATACAAGATCTACCGTATTACTGAGTCATTGCCTCTTTCTCTCAGCACCGTTGCCTTCGTACGCAAAACTAACTCTCTCGCACGCACACATTTACAAGTACGCCGACACTCCCAGATGTTTACAGAACACCACAGAGATAATCGCTGTGTCTGAACCCTCCACGAGTGAAGCAGGACAAAGATGCACAGTGTAATTTAAAGCTTTTTTGCATGTGATAGGTTTTGTATGTACAAATTTACGCTCTTCTGTGGACCCGTGTATATGTGTGTATTTGTATGTAATATTTACCCATTTATCTAAAATACTGATAACTTTAAATACCAACTTGCCGCTTCCTTTTTTTCCAGTACCACTGTATGCATTCCTTTTCCTTGCCCTCTCTTTCTCTTACCCCGAGCTCTTTTGTGGGACCTATTTTACAGCATTGAAACACTGCTGTAGAAAAATGCCAGTGTCTTACAAGATAATGACTGCTTTCTTTCAGAAAGGGGTGATCATTTAACAGTTGTCAACAGTTGTTCTTGTAACATGCAGCAGCAGATAGCTGAGCCTGTGAATCTAGAATGCGCAGGGGAAGCTGGAAAAATTCTGTCTTGACTTTTAACCCCGCCTCCAGGTTGCAAAGGGTTTAAGTCAGTATGTGCAAAACCCTAAAGCCATAACAGAAGTCAATTATCACTTGCCCATAAGTCATTTCTTAACATATATGGCCTTATCTAACAATAATATGTATGTATGTGTGCGTATGAATGCTGAAGTTGACAGCTCACAGCTATCAGCTATTAGGTAATGGTACTAATATCGTAATTCTTTGGACAATATTCCTCCCTCCATGGTAAGGGTTTTCATTATTACAATATTTTTAATCACTAAGGAAAGCTTATACTTTTCACAGAATATTAATCTAGTTGAAAGTTCAGTTTTCTGACAAAAGGTGTTTTGAAAGAGAAGTTTCAACCCGCCCTCAGCAGGGTCTAGCAGAAAGAAGAAAATAAAATTCTTTTGTTGTTTCCGGACTCAGCAACCATAGAATAATCATAAAAACCTAGTATTTTTAAAGCTGCCTCTCATTCATGCATTTAGAACAATTTACAATGCAGGTTAGGATACCAACAATTCAGATACTTCCTCATGTCACAGCAAATTTAAAAAAACTTTCACTCTGTCTCTCTGCCCTGCCACAAATGAAGAACTGGCTTCGTACTTCAGTAGTCTGAAACCACACCCACCTCTCTATTCCCATGTGAAGTGTCCTCCTTTTCACCTCTTGCAGCTGGATGCAGCAGGGGAATATATTAGTCTCCAAAAGGCTCTCAAAGCAGATAGTATTGTAAGTAAACACTAGAAGTGATGCCCAAACCAGATGATAGGATTCAAAGATGGAAAGACAATGGAAAATCTCGGATTCTCAGAGCATAAATTTACCTAAGAGATATTCATGCGCAACTCATAATAGGAATTTGATGTTCAGCTCTCCTTCCCTCTCTCTGTCTGAGTATCATCTTATGCTCCTCTTCTCCAGGAAATAAGATTTCTTTTGAAGTACAAGCAATTAGGGACCTCTTTTCACGTCTGACCTACAGCCCCAAAACCATGATCGATGGGTGTTTTTCTATTCATGGGGTCTCAATAGTTTCCTGAGCGCTTGTGTTTACCACTTTATAGAATCAATCTGGAGTATGAGAAAGAAAGAAAGAAAAACTTCCCTAGAAGAGCAGCATCATGCAATTTCACTAAAACAAACTCTGTTTGCTTTCCTCAATTTCTCCAAACAAGGCTTCTTGACATTTGTCTACTATGGAGAAACAAACTCTTCCACCAGCAAGAAAGAGGTCCCAGGTATCATGTCTTCAGACCCTCGAAGAACATACAGTTCCAACTAAATTAGCTGGCAACACGGCTTGGCTGGACATCGTGGGGAGGATGAACAGACAATATTTAAAATGTGCTGTCGTTACATCCAGATTTCTACAGGAAGGATAGCCTGGCTGAAGATATTTGGGATGTGGGAAACCTAGACAAGGACTATAAAATTCTCAAAACCTCATTTGGCAAAATCTCCCGGCAGAAAAAGAGGAAACACTCAGGAAACCTGACTTACGATAACCCTGTCAATATTCTGTTGGCAATAGTCCATATACTACAGCCTGCAGTAATAAAATAGATTGAACAATTTCTGTAGCAGTATCACATGTGTTTTGTAAGGGCCTTACGGCATTTCTGGAGTATCTAATCTACCTTGCAAGCAAACCAGCATTTATGGAACTTATTACATTCCATGGCCCATCTCAAATAGCCAGTTGAGCTGTCTTAAGGCAAGGTTCTGCTTGGAAAACCGCCATTGAAAGATGGTACGGCCAGGCACCAAACTAAGGAAAAACCAGAAATGTTTCAGTCCAGAACGAAATATGCTCAATTTACATATAGCGGAGTTTTGAATTTGTCTGTAAATAAGTACCAGTCCAACATCCTCACCATGGGCTTTGATAAATAAGTTTGAGTTCTTCCCATCTGGTGCCCCACCAGGAGTGATAACATGCAACAGGCTACAAGATTTTTTTGTCTTGTGTATAACTCCATTGCCTTCAGTGGTCCTGGTCAGGAACTATGGGCTAGAGCAATATGAGTCACCGATCCTTGTGCAAGTATGAGCGATCCTTTTGAAAACTGATCTACGCCCAGTATAACAGCTAGAGTACGCAACAGTTGCACGAGCGTTTTCGCAGCATTGCCCAGGGAAGTTCATCATATTTACATTTCTAGGCAGAGAATAGAAGCACTTCTACAAGTCTATTAACATTCCTGCAAAGATGGGAAAGAGAAGAATGAAAAGAAAGAAGTCTGTCTCATTTGACTGGGGGACAGGAAATAACACTGTATTGCATAATCTATCAAATGTTCCAAGCTGTATTTCACATTAAAGCTCAATGCCAATGATTTTATATGTGTGTGCATGTGTTTTTTTGTAAAAACCCGTGTAGCTGTTCTGGCGGATCTGCACTGATCCATAGCCGTATTTTTTTTGCCCCCCAGTGGTTCAAATCTCTGACATCAACATAGTGCTCTAGTAGAATGATACTAGACTAGAATAGTTTAATTTGCAGTGCTAAGCTCTAAATTGTTTTCCCTGCTGTTTGAGAGTGAAAATTTGGCACATCAAACAGGCCACAAGATCATCCAAATTAAACTTGATCCAAACAATTGAACCCACTCCTGTAAACACAGTAAGCAAATTTATATCCAAGCATTTGGATTTACATTGTCTTGGATTATCCCCTAGAATATATATAACATGATAAAACAGGTGATTACACAATCACTGGCATAAAATGGACCTAAAATAAATAAGTCAATATTGGTTGGCAAGTTCTGCATGATCCAGCGGTTCCATTTAACATGTACGTTTGAGCTTCAGATCTGTGAAAGAAAAAGTTTTCTTTTAGTCTTGGGTGTTCACAGATTGCTTCCACTGCATAGTAAACTGCTTTTCACAATATTTTGATAGCAATTCTGTTACATACACATGCATAACTACAGTATCATTTTGCCAGAATGCATCTAAAGAGTATGCTGAAATAAGTATTTCAGTGGCAAACGGTGACAAGAATACAATGGCCGCACACATTGGAGATGCTTTCTTTGGAGACTTAATGGGTCACTTCTTAAATATGCATGAAGTGGTAAATCTCCATTGAATTCGGTGGAAGGAGGATGAGCTACCTTGGATGTGAGTTTCACTACATCTCTATAAACCACTGAGGAAATTTTTTAATGCTTGGATCTGATCTAGACATTCACTTGGTGTAAACATCTGGAAGATACTTCTGTTTTATGTTGGTGTGAGAGGAGTATCCAGCTATCTCCTTCAAGGTTTTTGAAAGTTTAAAGGCTTTTAAAATCTGACATCCTTCCTGTCTTGTTAGCATCCACCTCCTACCCGTCTCTCTGTTACTGCTTTCAGGAACTGGGAAGCTCAGTGGGAGGGGGTGGAATTTCCTTTTAGTTCTCCCCTGCAAGGCACGGGGCCGGGAACAGAATAAAAGCTCAGACTCAGCAACTGCTGTCTTTGTTTTCATTGTGAGCAGAGCAGGATGATGAAGAGTTCAAAACGGGGCTTTCAGCTCTTGTGACGTATCTTCTTAGGCCACGGGTCTGTTTTCTCTCACAAGATTTACACCGGTGTGAGCACTGACATCATATTACTTATCTCCCTTGGAACAGGCAGAGGTTCCACACAGAGCCTTCCTTCCTCCACTCCTTCCTTTTAACCTCCAGAATCAGCATTTGCTACGGTCCTTTCCAGTTGTGTTCTGCGGCACCCTCAGCGGTTGTCAGCGTAAGCCATAGCCTTCAATCCCCACCTTGCATACACTGTCTGCCTTATGAAACCTTCTGACATTACTCCTTCCACACAACATTCTACGATTAGAGCCCAGGCCAACCAAGGAGAGAAGAGCAGTGGCCCGCAGCAAGTTACATGCTCAGCATTGTTGCCCAAAGGCCAGCATAGCTGAAGGAACACAAGTGTAACTGCATCTGTGCTGAGCAGTAGCCAGAGAGAGAGAGCCTTTTAAGCAGGTCTTTAATTAGAAGGAGCACAACTGAAAGGCATCCTGTCTCTGGATGCAGCCATCGCCTGTTCCCTGCTGCAAGAAGTTGGCGTGCACATGCGTGGCCCCGTTACGCAATCTGATGTGTGGCATCTCATAGGACAGGACCCAGAAATGCTTGAGCTGTCTGCCTTTTCTCCAGAGGGCTCTATGCACACAGATCCTAGCATACCTCCATGGAGCTCCCACTAAGAAGTCTGTGGCAGTGCTGCACACAGCAACTGCCTGTGATTTTCTCTTGGTTCTCTCCTCTACTTGCAGAAGGATTTGCACAAGGCGTGTTTGTTCCTTGCAGCATGGGTCACATTCTCTGTGCAGGTGCACAACTGTGATCACAACTGGAGCAGCTCCAATGATTTCCATTTACTCAGGTTACTGCAGGTTGGCCCTGCGATGAAGCATGGCTCTTGCTGCCTCCTCCTCCTAACGTAATCTTTAAGGACACACATTACAACAGCTGTGTCCACTGTGACTACCGAACTAGAGGATAATCGAGTTTAGCACAGTAATATGGATGATTCAAAGTCACAGGTTCTTATGCCTGTTACCAGTCTAGTTCGAAAAGGTCTGATCTAGATTCTGTTTAACTCTGGTGTAAATCTAAACTAGTTCTATGTGCTCAGTGGAATTAACGTTTTATAAAGCTGAATGAGAAGAGAATCAGCATGTAAGTATCAAAGGCGGTGGCCAGATGTTCCCTGCAGGACTCTGCTATTTCAGCAGTAGGGAATATCACCTCCAGCTTTTCATCAATCACCTGCAGCAATCTGGCAAACTCGAGCACGGAAAGAGAAGTCTTTCTGCTACGTAGAAGAGGTATTCTACCTTTATACTTGAATCCTATGTGAAGAAGGGAGGTCTGCTGATGGCTTGAAAATAGGACTTGGAGGCACAACTAGGCCTCTCCGACACGTTTTCTTTGCATGGTTTTGAGGAAATCATCTTACCTCAAGCTTCATTTTCCCCTTACGTTAACTGAGATTATTGGCACAATTTTGGCATTTACCAATACTCGCGAGTGTTCCTTAATTAATGGGGCAAATGAGGAATCGTAGAATTATTTAGGTTGGGAATGACCTTTAAGATCACCGTGTCCAACCATTAACCTAGCACTGCCAAGTCCACCACTAAACCACGTCCCTGAGCACCACACCTACCCGTCTTTTAAATATCTCCAGGGATGGCAAATCCACCACTTCCCAGGACAGCCTGTTCCGACGCTAGGCAACCCTTTTGGTGAACAAATTTTTCCTAATATCAAACCTAAACCTCCCCTTGTGCAACCTGAGGCCGTTTTGTCTTGTCCTATCGCTTGTTACTTGGGAGAAGAGACCGACATACACCTCGCTACAACCTCCTTTCAGGAAATATCTATTTACACCAGTATATTAACCTGTGGTATACACAGAGTCAATATTTTTTTGTGCACTTTGCTGTGATTTGTATCAGAGTGAGGATTTATTCCACTCTGTAGATACTTAATGCTCTTTGACACGGGCTCCGTAACTTCATTCCGTAGCACAGTAAAGATCATCACTTATTGTGAAACTGGTTTACACAGAGACACTTCGGATAGTGGTCAGTGTCTTATGAAAACCCTGATGCAATAAACTGTAACACAAGGCAGCTACTCAGTAAAATTCAAGCCAAATATAGTTTCTGCCTTTCTGAAATATTTTGAGGGGAAGGAAAGAAACAGGGGGCTGTCATACTAAAAGCCTCTACCTTCCATGTTTTTATAAAACCTGTGGGTCACTGCAGCAGGTTTTCTCCCGGACAGCTGCATCTGAAGGCCTGTAAGACTCGAGAGATTAAATGCATTACAAGTGTAAGAGCGGAAAGACACCTAAAAGCAGTGTGACCTGGACTCCATCTTTCAGTTCTTAGAAACCTCCGAGTTTTGGTAATGACACTACATGATGCAAGTTAGGAGTATCATTTTCCTAAACCGAAATATTTACATAACACCTAGCATTAATGTGGTTACATCACCACTCATGTTACTTATAAGGGTACGGATTATTCCTTTTAGCAAATGGGATTCAACTCCTATGACAGAAGCACCGTTTAGAGGCCCTTCCATTTTGCACCGCAACTCAAGACAGTCAATTCAACTGCTCTCACAACACCAACAACAGAAGCCACACCTGGATTTATCTCTGCCGACATGGTCGCCACAAACACGTGATACCTTAATTACAGCAGGCTGCCACACACATAGAAAGTTTAAAGTTAGTTTGTCCCACAGGCTGAATTCTACAATGATCCTACAGTAAACTGCTCTCTTCACGGAATTTTTACAGAAATCACTACTGTACTTCCCTTAATCAGAAGATGCCTGGCAGCCTCCTGAAATGTCTAGTCCTGTAGAATATATAAGTGCACGATTTAGGTGCTTTGGCCCAGCAGCGAAAGCTTCTTATCACCCCTCCCAAAGGCAAACAAACAAACAAAAAAAATTAATACACCAAAACATGCAAGGCCAAATCCCACAAGGTACTGAGCACAGCCTGAAATATGCTGGAATATCCAACCCGCTCTACTCCAGACAACACATTTGCCCCCCTCCACCCCCCCACCCCCCCCACTTTTTGATATTACTGTTTACTTATTTGTATGATGATAGCACAAGGGAAACTCAGTCACGGGTCAGAACTCCATTTGTGTTAGTGCTAAACAAACAACGAACAACTTCCATTTCCTGTATGATATAAGTATACGACAACAGCCAAATGTCAATGCATACAAATAGCATTGGTCTATGACCTCAACACTGCCAAATTTTGTCTCACAAATGCTATCACACACAATGTGAAGAGCAGAGTCATTCACCCAGATGCCAAGCGTGATCTGTATAGGGCCAGTAAAAGGTGTCCGCCGCTATCACAGATATGCAAGATCACGCAAGTTCTACTCTGGGCACCACCATTGCAGCTAAGATGCTTCTCTGACTTTCACTTCTCCGAGCAACTTGGCACAGCAGCATCGTTTTCCACTGGCTTTGTTAGGGCCCACCAATAAGTTACGGAAGCAATTGCTAGGAGGCTCATCTCACCCTGAAGTTCAGGATAACTGAGCAGAGCTTCTCATTGGGCACATTTAACATCCTTTCCAGGCCAGCTCGGTTCACGGGAGGTAGCATCCTACAGACTACCTCGGTAACCTTATGCTCTGAACTTTCAGTGATTTCCAGTACTGAAGAGGCCACTTGCTCCTTGACGAGACGATGGAAAGTTCTGCATTCTGCATTCCCACACACTGAGCAGATACATATCTTGCTTCCGAATTTCTGAAAAATGTCTAGTTTGCAGATGATGTATGTATGCACTGGTATGTGAGGACTTGTGTTATCACACAAATGACGAGACCTGGCACAGGAGCAGAGGGGCTCCTGGTGCCAATACATAACTTGTTCTGGCAAAGAAGAGTATTTTGGGACAGCTAGCTTCTGCTATTGAGGCGCCTCAGCCTCATAGTTTGTAGGGACAGCATCGGTTGTCCATGTCCTTTTGCTGATGCTGCCTGATGATGTGCCACATCTCTCCTTATGTTAGTTTTATTTTGGCCTACCCATCGATCCGTGGCAAATGAGCAAATGAAAGAAAGCTTCAGTTACCAAAGCAGTGGTAGCCACCCTCCTGTCTGGGACATGGTGCACAGCATGTTGATAGCAGGCAGAGTCATGGCTTGTTAGTGAGGAGTGAATAAATGATGCTATTATTTCCTGGGGAATGATAATACTCCAGTGATGTGACGTATTGCCTGGGATCACTCCACGGCCTCTAATGACAAAACTGGGTCTTTTTTATGCCACAGGTGAATCCAGATGCATCAGACTTCATCAGTCCCAGGAGAGAAGCACTGAGAGAAGAATGCAGTGAAGTCACAACAATGGAAAGCGTTCCTGGTAGGGGTGATCTGTCCTGACACTGTCTACTCTTCCCCAGCTAGCCACAGGGAGGGAAGGAGTGACTTCCATTTTCAAATGCAATACTGTCCTGATAGCCCCTGTTGTTACCACCTCCATACCCGAGTGCCTCAGTTGCTACGTGTGCCGGTTTTGGCTGGGATAGAGTTAATTTTCTTCATAGTAGCTAGTATGGGGCTATGTTTTGTATTTGTACTGAAAACAGTGTTGATAATGCAGAGATGTTTCCATTACAGCTGAGCAGTGTTTACACAGAGCCAAGGCCTTTTCTGCTTCTCACACCAGAGTGAGCAAGAAGTTGGGAGAGGACACAGCTGACCCCAACTGACCAAAGGGGTATTCCACACAATACGACAACACGGTCAGCATGTAAAGTTGGGGGAAGAAGGAAGGGAAGGGACATTTGGAGTGATGGCATTCGTCTTCCCAAGTAACCGTTACACATGATGGAGCGCTGCTTTCCTGGGGATGGCTAAACACCTGCCTGCCTTCCTTCTTTTACTTTGCTTGCATCCGCAGCTTTTGCTTTACCTATTAAACTGTCTTTATGTCAACCCATGAGTTTTCTCCCTTTTACCTTTCCGATCCTCTCCCCCATCCCACTGCGAGGGGAGTGAGCGAGCAGCTGTGTGGTGCTTAGTTGCCGGCTGGGGTTAAACCACGACACTACGGAAAAGGTATATGCTCATCAACAGGTAACGAGCAAACTCACTGAACTCAATGAACACTGGAAGCGCATGAGCTTAAGCAGCTGGATTGATCTTTGCAGGGCAGGGGATTGTCTTGTATTTTAAGTTCTTTAAGGTCAAGGTGACTAGGCAATTGTGTAAAATCTTGCAAAAATGTGCGAGTACTGTNTGAGATCCTGGGCCAAGTCAGTAGGAGACGTGCCAGTGATGGACGGGATGGCAAGTCAGGCTTTTCCTGCAAGAAGCAGTCTTGGCATTTATTACAGAAAGCATCCTTTCATACCAGCATCACCCACCACCAAGATTTGGTTCCAGAGGAGTCCAAAATGCGCTGTACAGACTGGACATAGAGGTGCAATGGATTAAGGGGGGAAAATGTTTCTTACTCATTTTCAAGATAGCGGTTTTCTTATTTCTCATATCAGGCCAGACACTTCTAAAACCAGAGGCGTAACTACCAGGTTTATTTTTTGGTATCCATCCAAATCTTCCTGGGTATGATGTGAGTTGACCCAAATAGCAGCTCCAGCGAAAATGCGATGGTCACAACAAACGGGAGAGTAGGCCTCAGGAGCAGAAGGATAGGCAAGACCCTCCAGGGATGGTTACCATTGAGGAAAGAGACCAGACCCCAGTAAACTTCCAATTCACAGTGAGCATGGCGTTTATGGTATGCAATACGTCTGTCGGCCAGCTTGGGTCAGCTGCCGTGGCTTTTGCTCCTCCTAGCTTTAGCACCTGGCTCACCCAAAGCTGCTAAGAGGCCTCGATCACTACGGAAACCTGCGTACCATGGCTGGCCACTAAGTGTCTTATCAACTTTGTTCCCACCGAATGAAGTGCTGCAGTCTTCTCAAAAATGCAGCTTTGCTGAATGGAAAATTGATTCTATGATTCTATCAAAGCAAAACCAGGACAAGCAGCCTTTCCCCTCCATCCCCTTTGAAGTACATGACAACACAGAGAAAAGTATGAAAAAGACAGAAATTTGATGTGAGTGCACCTAGGAGTAATCAAGAAGAGATCCTCCTCTGCAATTTGACCAGAAAAGCACACCCTTCTCAAAGGAAATAACTCCCATCTAAAAGGAAGTTCACTCAGAGTGAGGGAGTTTACGAATGTGCAGCGTACAGTGTATTCTACACCTGTTCCTTAAAAAGACACTCATGGGGTTAAGCGAGATGATACAGTTGATCTGATCTAACAGTACACTGTGGCCGAGATGGAGAACAAAGTCCCCCGTTATCATCCTCACTTCCACTGTTCGTGTCGTGCCAGCTCCAGGTTCATCAGAACACTTCATGAGCCAATTCAATCATTCAACCCAGCAGAAAACCAGTACAAGTAAAAAAGAAATGGATTTGCCCTCTTCTGGGCAAGCAAACTTGAATCAGCCCAGAATAGAGACTGAAGAGCCCAGCAGACAATGGAAGGGGAAGGAAAGAACTGGGTAGCACTCAGAGCAGTGACCAGGAAAGGAAGATGATCACTTCCGCTGGGCAGCAGTGAGCGGCCAGTCTGGTTCTTAGCATGCAGTAAGACTACCCTTGAACTGTGTCTCACTCTGCAAAAAGTATGTTGATTAATTAGCGCGCAGCATATCATACCTCATTTCCCAGTAACTTTCAATGGCAGACACAGCTCTCACCACGCTGGCAAAGCTTCTTAAACCAATAGGGCAGCAGGGATCGATGCCAGCAGGGAAGCTGTCCTTGCCTTGAAAAAAAAAAAATTGAAAAATCAAAGATACGCTTTCCTTCTAGAAAGGCGATAGGCTGCAACTGCTGTATTCTGACAGCTACCCACTGGGGCGGAAAATGTTTTCTCTGTGGGAATGCTGCTTTTGGCAAGGTGTCAAAGAACAATGCTGTCACCAGCCCCGGCCACACGCATGTTTTCCACGTCTGTTTCTATCTTCTGTTCTCCCGTAGTTACTTGCAGCTTTTATCTGGCTGGAGCAGGAGCCATTTATCTCCTGTTGTACATTGCTTCCCAGGGCGAGTCCACCTCTCCCTTCCCCCTTCCCCCTTCTCCCTTCTCCCTTCCCCTCTCCTCACCAGCTTGAAAACCATACCTTAAATTCTGTAAAGTAACTGAAGGCCTTGTTCTTTGCCTTCAAAAGAGTCTAAAGGACTTGCTGTGATAGATACTGGACAGTCCTGGTACTGGAAGCCTCTGTACTGCTGACGGCAAAAATTCTGCTCGTGAAGAGACCAAGACTGTATCTCTCTGCCACCGCTCTCTGCTGCTGCCACCAGAAGAGCAGTGAGAACAAAGCAGGGTCCTCAGGGTCTCGGTACTGAAAGCAACAAAGGAGTAAAGAAGTGAGAACAGGAGCTAAAATGAAGCACTGAAGAGCAGGCAGTAGGATGAGGAATGGATGCGTGCTATGTGTGGTGGTGTATCAGCATCCGGAGTTCCGGTACACGTGGGTCTATCCCATCTGTACTCCACCCACTTAGTCCTAAATTGGGCTGCGAAAATAAATTTAGTGTTACCCACAGATGCTTAACCACTTCTCATACTGTGTCTTTTCTGCTTGGCAAGGAAGCACTATCTCTAGCTAAAAGCTGAAGGTAAAGCTGTCTTCGGTTTTTCTGCACGGACTAACAGGTCAGTCTGTGTTGCCTCCCTCTGGTGAGGAAACTCCTCGGAGTATTTTTGAATCATTGTTTTCCCACCATTGCTGCACCAGAGCAGAAACACAGCGGCTGACCTCAAAGAGAACTCAGTTCGGGACTCCTCCTCCTGCAACATTTATGACCGAGTTTTTCAGATACAGACATTTCACCTTAGTAAACAGTGGCCCGACAAGGACTGGCAAATAGAGAAGCTCTAAGAGGAGCCAGCCTGTACCCGATTTCCACAGAATCTGCTGTCTTCCTGCAAACAGATGACCTTCAAAGACAGGCAGGTGGCAGGCACACAGGAACACCTGAAAATTTCAGAGGAAAAATGTGGCGGGCTTTTTATCTCAGCAGGGATCTGCTCATCTTCCTGTTGACTCTCCATTTCTGAGTGACCTGAAAAATGCCTTCTTTTGGAGAAGACTCTCACAGAACGGCTTACTGCATGATTTTTTACTGTTTAAGAGTCTAAGTCCAGATAAAGTACGTCACAAATTCTGTCCCTTCTTGCAAGCGGCCCTTGGCAAAAGGTTTCTAATGTTTAAACCGAACGTCTGCATGGGTGTACACTTCATAGTGACGAGTACGAGGTTTCTGGTGTGTGAGGGCAGTTTGTTCATGAGCCAGCCAGTTTTGTAGCAAGTCTGCCTTGAACCTGCAATGGAAGAACATTGTTGTTTACATTCCTCTGACAAACATGTGCTCTTCAAATTATGCCAGTCCTTCCTCATCTTATCCTAGTCCTGACCGCAATTTATATGCCAAAAGCATTGCTATTCCTCACCCTGGCATTCCAGCTGGGAGCGCTCTAGGAAGAATCAATTTTCCCTGCAAGAAGTACGTCATGTGGCACTATCTTCATTTTTGCCCATTTGTTCTTTGCCAAGCCCCATCCTAACATCCCCTTGTCCTCTGCTGATTGTGATGGGGTTGGCCTTTTTCCACTCTGTACCAGGAAACTGGCTAAAAAAAGAAAACAATCAACCAGCTTCTGCGCATTGCCAGATGCTGTGCTTTGTAAAGATGGCTTGGGTGAGATCCTGGGCCAAGTCAGTAGGAGACGTGCCAGTGATGGACGGGATGGCAAGTCAGGCTTTTCCTGCAAGAAGCAGTCTTGGCATTTATTACAGAAAGCATCCTTTCATACCAGCATCACCCACCACCAAGATTTGGTTCCAGAGGAGTCCAAAATGCGCTGTACAGACTGGACATAGAGGTGCAATGGATTAAGGGGGGAAAATGTTTCTTACTCATTTTCAAGATAGCGGTTTTCTTATTTCTCATATCAGGCCAGACACTTCTAAAACCAGAGGCGTAACTGCTTAATGCGGTAGCCCAAGTCACTTGAACCACTTTGTCAGAGACATCCTCCCTGTGCTAGGCATCTTCATCCGTCCTCTACCTCAGTTCCCGTATATGCAGAAGACGGCTAATAACATTCCCTCTGGTAAAGCACCTTTTGTTGACTGTCTTGCCGAATATGGCCATGAGCTGTTTTGGTCATGGACTATTTTTTACCTCATGAACTACCGGGCAGCATCCGGCATAACTGGGAGCTCTCGGTACTCCTATAATAGAAGTACTTGTAACACTGGCACCATTCATAAGGCAGCATGCCATCCTAACCACCAGCTTAACCCATCAGCTCTCGGCACATTCACAGGTTTAGGCTTGGGATCTTGATGACTATGACCGACTGCCAGGATACATGTTCAGCTGTTAGGACGTGACATTTTGCCAGCTGACACTGCTTCTTTCCCCTTCCTCTGACAGTTCCAGGCTAACAGAGTTTAAGCAGCAACCTGCAGGACAGCCCAAGCATTCCACAGGAAGACCGTTCCCTACGCTAGCAAGCAGTGCCTGGCATCTTCCGCGGCTCACTCCTGCTTGCTGTCATTTGTATTTCAAAATTAATCCTCTAACCAATGAGGAGATGAAGTTGGAGAATAACATTCAAAGTTCCAGGTTGCTCCCAACAAGACGGCTTGGATTAATCAGCATATGTGTTTAAAACATACTATAATGACCGGCAGTGTCAAAGCGGAGCTGAAAAATACCATTTGTAAAAGTGCTGAATTAAGCAGGCAGCTTCACAGCATCAGGCAAAGCAGAAGGAATGACTGCATCACTGAAATGCACATATGTCCACTTGAACTTCAACAGAAAAGGATGCATAGACCCGTGTCCAAATTTGCACGTGATTGGCTTTGTTCCTAAAGACGGATACTCCCGAGTGTTTTGCCGTACTTCAGCGTGACACCGGAAACGTAGACATGCAGTGCCAAAGCAAGCGCAAAACTCATCAACGCACATGCAACAGACCAGAGGCTTTGGACTTACGGTGTGAAACACTATTATTACCAGAAGGCAAGTGCACACACAAAAAGATTGCTAGTGCCCTAGTGACGTGATTTGCCAGTGTGTCACGTGCCAATCAAAACGCTCATAATTGCTGAGCCATTAAAATCAGTTGTGCACTACAGCTGCATATGATAAGCGCTTCGCTGTTGGATTTGCTTACTTCAGATTTGTTCCCCTTTGGATGTCATTCGTAAGTTTATTTTATTTTATAAACTGTTTTAGTTCCTTGAGTCTCTTTTCACTCATGTCAGCAGACAGTCAGAGCAGGGACTAGCAACTGGGCTCCGGTCTTCCCTCTGCCTGTGACTTTCCAGCAATCACTGGGCAAGCTATTGAATCTCTGGGACTACTGAGGCTTAAAGGCTCTTTACCCTCTTGTGCCAAAACTGAATGTGACTTCAGTTTGTTTTAAGGCTTTTTTAAAAAGCCAAGATCATTTAAAGAAAGAAGTAGCTTCCTACTTCACAGTAGGTCGGACATGCCATTGGGTTCTGTGAACCGATCTTTCTGGACAGCACGGTTGATGACTTTTACATTTGAAACAACAATAAAGCATTTCAGGAAACCAGCTGATACATCAGAGGACTTTCCACATTCCACCCTTTGGAAGTTACTCCTCTGCAGGGAAGCCTGAGATCATGCCTATCACCTCCCACTAGCCAGCACCCGAAAATAGATGCCGGTCTGTTCACTCCCATCGGCCAGAGGAGGTATCCCTCCAAAGCTGGTAGGGCTGTACCTGGATGAAACTGATGTAAGAAGAATAGGGGAGCACAGCCCATTGATCCCGGAGTTGCTCTGCCCAGCTGAGGAAGGGAATAGGCTCCCTTTCTTCTCACAACGATCTGGCAACTTGCTAAGTTTCAGCTGACCTTACCATTCTTTGTTAAGTGTCACCGTCCTTACTACCCTCAAGAGACACTGAGAGAGAAAATGAAATACCATTTTTCGTTGCTTGCTTCAATAGCTTGCCTTTTCTCTCCCCTTCTTTCACCTACAGCTTTTCCCAATCCTCTCCATGCCCTTTTCTCTATTACCTTATAAGATCTTTCTCTCGTCTCACTAGTCATCACTTTTCCAACTACGGTCCTGTTATTCGGGTCAACAGGAGGACTGCCTTTCATGCAACTTCTTTTAGTGGTGTTTCAACATCAAGTTCCCAGGCAGAGGATCTGGGGGAGCGAGAAGGTGGGAGAGCTTGGAAGGTAGGAAAAGAAATCTGAATTACATCACATGAGTGTGATGGAATAAAGAGAATGATACGGCAAATTTGGTCAACGTTCACCACATCTTACAGACTCTGACAGGAGCGTGCACGTATCTTTGTGTGACTGGTGCGGTTTCCCATGTAACACACGAAGATGCGCCCATGTGCGTTTGTGCGCTGAAGGACGAGCTGGGGAATCGTCACCTGAAAATAAGTTATTTCTAGACCTGTCTTAACAATCTACTAAAAGGGACTAATCTAAAAGCAAAGTAATCCAGCGGAATTTATACAACAAGGATTTAAAGGGGTGCCTTAGGTATAGAAAGACTTTGGATGGCTTAAATAACAGAAGCCGATTCTAAAATGTGATGAGTTGAGAGCACGTGAACAATCGCTGCTCAAATGAGGTTTCACAGCCTGACGGCATACGAAACTACAAGATTTTAGCAACTAAAGGAGCATAAGCATTCTAAACATTAAACTTCGGTTATGTTCTTCTTGACTTATCTTGGTCATTAGTTCTAATCTGCAAAACTTATTTGAAAACATCTGAAGATAACAATCACTTTGCGCGGGCTAATAGCCAAGACTTCTCAGTTGTTTAACATAACCGGCAGGCAACTTTTCTGCGTCATCCTGGCTTTGCACCAGGAATTATTCACAACACTGAAACGTCGATGGCAGAAAGCAACAGAGCACACACACAAGGCGTATGCCTGCAGACATACGTGCAACCACATATACCCATAGGCAGCAGAAGGAGCGGCAATTCCCTGATTTTTGCAAGGTCTTTCAGCTCCTTCAGCCCCATTCACTCACCACAAGAAGGACCAACGGTCTCTGTTACACTTCAGGGTGCCAAGCCCTGTAAAGGGTAACGTGTAAGAAACTGCAGTCGCTGCCATGGCTGCAAACTTTGTTTTCTCAATACTGATCTCGGATAACACTGAGGCGCGGTCATCCTCTCCTCAGCGAATTGCTATCCGATCGTGTGTCTGACAGCGTTCCATGGGCAGTTTCAATTCTTTCCAGATCAGAGTTCTAGCTTTTCATGGCAGAAGGCAACCCGATACTCTCGGCCTACCTCCAGCATACACAGGATCACCAGCTGAGGGGAAGGCCTTAGTGATGGGACATTTTTTGTCAGCACCTGTCTCAAAGTGCTCTGTTACAGAAGTAGTGGAAAAAATCTATGGCCACTTCACCAAAACCATTTTCTTAATCACATCTCTTCCTTAGCACCTGCTTCATCATGCACAGCCTCTTACACTGTGGCTTATTATTAGCCGTTATTTTCCACAGATAAAGGTGGAAACCCCGGCCAGATAAGGGCCCGGAGAAGGGCCAGAGGTGACACCCACTGGAAATTCTGAGACTGGGGCAGAGGTGGGCAAAAAGGAGACGTAACCTCAAGTCATAAGTGGCTCTGTCGCGCCGTGAGATTGACCCAGGCCGAGGGTCTCACAAGCAAATTCCTGAGACAGAGGATGAGAACTTGCTAAACTTGCTACTGTAGTAACTGTCCTTTGGATGTTGCACATTTGAAAGGAGGGGGGTCGCCCAGCACTACGGGAAGGCAACGGCTCTGCCGGTTAGCATCCCGACAGGCTGCGACACTGGTGCGTGCTTCCAAGTCTGGGGAGCTCCCCCTTCGGAGTTGCCAAAAGTCATGCAAAACTCCGGCTAAAATGGCCGGTCCTTTGTTCCCAAATCAGCTAATTGCAGTCTGCTTTTGTCTTTGTTCTAAGAAACACCTTTGCCAAGCATCTGGAGAGCTTCAGGAATGTCAAGAGACCAGAAGCATGCTGTTCTTGCTCAAACCTAAGGTGTAGTCTACTGCTAGGTACCCAAATATCTCACTCTGCATTCCCCAAACACTTCACAAACTACTCCAGCTTCCATTACAGAATTCTTCAGGACTCTTCGACCATTTATCAGGCCAGGGCTTGATAGTGGCTTTCCTGTCTGATAATGCTGGCTGATGAGCTCCTGAAGCATCCTTCACAAACCCTCCAACACATTCCTGTGTACCACATAAAATTCTCACTGTCTGGATAGCGGCCTGACCGGTATGTCGGTTTGTCTCTTTCCCCATCTGGGGTTTCCTTTTTCCTGAATGCTCTGCTCTATCTTTCCCAGCTTGCTATGATCTGTCCCTCTCTTTCTTGTTCTACAGCGAAGCAATTTCATTATGTCTCCTTTTGGAGGGAGACTGCGAGTGTAAAAACACGCTCGTAGCCTACCGCAAACCTGTACAAATTTGTTACTCTCTCAGAGAGCCATCGGCTCTCTTCCTTCAACAGGAGAATTTCAGCCCTTGGCTGCTGTGGCGTTTTGGCCTGTGTGACACAGGTGACACGGTTAACGTTCATTAAATCACTGACTGTACCAGCAATTGGCAATAGAGTCAGACATTTACCAGAGCCAGCCATGTAATGTTTGCAATACAATTTCTGAAACATTGGTGAAGATTTCTACCAAAACAGAACCCAGACCTCGCATATTCGCATTAAACATAACGGAAGGAATGATCCGAAGCTCCTAATCAAAGTAAATATGCAGATGCTATGCATAGATTACAAAATCTAAAAGGTAACAGTGTAAATTCTAGTCTTAGCTATAATAATGGGGTAAATGTGGAGTTATTCTACCAGTTCCTGCAGTTACTTTAGATTTACACACGTGTCTCCAAAATCAGAATGCAGGCCTTGGTCTTGATTTTGAAGATTGCACATACTGAAGTACTGGATTTATTAGGACATTTTCGCAGCCAACTTCCACCAACCGCAAAGGCAGTTAGGTGTCTTTTGATTTGGGGTTTTGTTTTGTTTTGTTTTGGGGTTGTTTTACATATCTGATCATAACTTCAACCAGAGCCACAACACTCTATCATGAGAAAGGACAGGGAAACTGAGTGGGTGTGGAGAATATTGGGATAAGCATGCTACAAGTACATAAGAAGGAATGTTAACAGGGAAACTAAAAATAAATGGGGGCTACAGATGAATCCTGCTGTAACTGCTTTGACCTCTACGGAGTCACATTTCGTTTCCACCAAGCCACTGCCTTCAACTCTGTCTTCGTACGTGATCCTTCATAGACAGCTAAACGGGCTCTAATTCACTAGCTCTGTTCTCCCTTTACTGCTGTTCAGAGACTTCTGAGCTAAAAGCATGTCCACAAATAGCAGCAGAGAAAAGCGTTCTCTTCTCATTTGTGTTTCGCTTCATCAAAAACCTTTGATCCCAACGGTTGCTAAGCATTTCTTAGGCACTACCCAGTTGCTAGTGCGAGCAACTGGAAGGCAGTAGCCTAGAAGCACTGGACAGGCTAGCTGGACCCTGGTGAGGCGTTAACAGCAGAGCAATGAACACTGAGATGCAGAGAGCAGCAACGCGCTCGCTAGTGACCTTGCTTCAACTCACTTTATACAGAATCAAACTAACCCCTGTTTCTTTAGATACATACATCTCTTCCTGTCAGGAGATCACCAAGTCCTTTAAGAAAGCTGAGATTTTTATCCTCATTTTACAGACAGGACAGAAACGGAGACATTGAAGCAATCTGCCTACAGCACCGGTGCTTACGCTGCTGGACGAGAGCACAGCTTTACACAGTTCCCATTTAGTCCTCTAGCATCAGGCCTGAGCTTTGCCTCTGTGCTGCTTCAACATGTGCTCTGACAGCTGTGAACGGAGGAAGCCAGGGGAGCGCACCTGTCTCTTTCTTGCTGCCCTAAGATGCATCCCTCGGCAAGGAAATATTTAAGACTTCCTTGACGCAATCAAACTGATATGACTTCCTCATCCTTCACCCTCAAATCAGAGAAAACGTGGGGACCTTTCATATGCTTCCGGTTTTAAACTTTCCCATGAACATCAACATCAAATCTGTCCCAAAACTCCCCCCCTCCCCGTCCCCATCCCCCATGATATATTTAGAAAGTTGAGATTTTCTTCCATAATCTGCAGGATTGTGGAACCGGCAGTTCCTTTACCTCTATCCTGTATGGCTTGGTACAGTTTGGGAGCTTTGGTCCAAATTAGCATTGAAAGCAATTCCCAAAAGAGCTGAGACGCAGAGCAGAATAGCAGGCATTTGACAACTGTTATCCTGAAACCAGTGGAATATACAATGTCTTCTTTCCAGTCCTGCTACCGTATTCCTAATGAGCTCCTTACAGCACGGACTAGCAGTGGGCTGCCCACAGCAACAGCAGGCAGTCAGCAGTATGGCTTCTACACGGGAGCTCACAAGCAGAGGTGAGCTCACTCTTCTGTTACAAGCAAACTGGAAGCTACATGAATGTGATTAACCAGTAGTACTTAGTACCAGTAGTCAGGGCCTGAAGTTTACCCTTCCTCGGAGTATATGCAGACTAAACTAGGCTCTCCTTTGAAATACTGGAGCTGTCTTCACAGATGCGCTGAGACTCAGTAAACTCACAGGCATATAAAGAGTCTGGCTCGGACCACTAAGAAACACACAACTTTGTTCTGAAGGTGTTAGCAGTCAACAGAAATAGTGCTTGGGAAAGGTCAGCAATTCATCTTTCCAGACCCAATAACAGGGCCAGCAAATTTGTTCTGCTATGACATCCACAGTGAATTATGACCTGCGGGGTCTGTGTGACAGCAGGAGCAAGTAAAACGCGGTAATGTGAGTCGCAGCTTGGACATCGTGCTCTTTATGGCAAAGGGCTATTACTTTCACCAAACACAAACATAGAAACGAACAGTCAAGAAGGGTGTGGGGAGGGGGGCGGGAAATGGACGGGCGATGCTATTACCAGCATGATGATTCCATGTCTTTACAAAGCAGCGAACTTTGTAACAAGATGCCCGCTGCAACTTAGAACCAAAACCACAGTATTGCTGTGTGCGCATTGCATTCGACAACGATCAGTGAGAAACAGAGATCGGAAGGCCAGTGCTTAGAAGGGTTCACTTTGAATGCACGCGCCTAAGCAAAGAGATTCTGGTAAACAAGTAGATAACCCAGCCTCCTCGCACCCACTTCTGAGCTGCGTAGCACCTCACTGGAGCGTTTAAATGAATGGCTGAAGGTCCCAAGATGAAGATGTTGCAGAAGAAATTGGTAGCTTTGATTCTTGTTCCAACTCTGCCGCGGATTTGGTGCGTGTCCTCAGTCAAGCCATTCAAACTCCTATTGAACGCGTTGTTCCCGCTCATCCACTGCTTCCTCTTTTCCCTGCTAGAGGTTACTGTCCCTTCAAATCTGCACGTACGGTCCATCCCTAGCAATTCAGCTCACCTTTAGCAGTTTCAGTGGAATTCTACCAAAACCAAATCAACTCTCAAATATTTTCCCAGAATACTGGATCTGCTCTAGCCACATCTGCTGAAAGGAATTGGTACCTAATGTTCCTCACACCAATGGAAAAAACAGTATCTATTGACAACAAGCATGAATGACTTTCCAAGTTGCAGGTTACTGCCTTGAGCAGATGTCTGAATTAGGTGATTCCTCAACACTTAAATCCAGAGAACCCGTGAGAAACCTGAATGCGGAAGGGGATAGCTTCAATAACGGAATAATACAAAGAGAAAGCCAAAGGCCCGTGAATTACAGTCGCACAGCACCTACACAAAGGCATTTAAGTTTACTAGATTTGGGGTAAATCTAGGTACTCGGAATGGCTCTCTGGAGGAACCTCTCACTCCAAAAAGACAGAGAGACCTAGGGAGACACAGACTTTTAAACGAAGAACCCCAGCCTAAAAACATTAATATTGCCACTTACAGCTACAACAAGAGGACCACGCGAAGCCTGGGAAGGTAGATACTGACTACATCCACGCTCACTATGCATACACGTGCCGAAAAGCTCCTCAACCTAATCGAAATATCATTGTATATTACATATTTTTGCAGAAGCTCCTGCGGAAGGAGGAGTTCCTGCCTGAGGAGAGCTATGGTCGTCACTGTGGGTAATAGTCGCTTGTTTCTTCCCTCTCCCAGAGGCAGCACTGAGGACTCAGTTGTCGGTTCCTCTCCAGGGATGTTCCTGACTGCATCTGGCTCAGGTTTGTGTGGGTTGCCTTTGGCTTAATTCTCCTAGCGGCAAGTCAAAAGGTGTCCTGGATTTGGCTATGATAGGGTTAATTTTAATGTTGTGGGTTTGGCTAGGATAGAGTTAAATTTCACAAGAAGCTGGGAGGGGACACAGCCCGGATAGCCCACACGAACTAGCCAAGCAGGTATTCAATACCGTTGGAGTCATGCCCAGTACATAAACTTGGGGTGGGGGGGCTGGCCGGGCAAGGCCGGGGGGAAGTGGGGCTGTGAGCAATTGCATTGTGCAACACTCATTTTGTATTTTCTTTTGTCAGCGTTGCAGTTGTTACCATTATCATTCTCTGCTCTCTCTTTGTGTTGTTCCACTAAACTGTCCTTACCTCAGCCCACGAGGTCTACCCTTTCTCTCCTGATTCTCCTCCCAGTCCCTGCTTGGGGTGTGGGGGTGGTGTGAGCCTGGTTCTTTGTTGCCGTCCTTCTTCGTCGCTGGCTGGGCTCAAACCAAGACGCAGGGACAGCTGGAGTACTTACTGTCTGTGGACAGGAGCTGCCACAGCTGAAGCTCGAGAGGCCAGAAAAAGGTAAAGCAGTTGAAGAATAAAATACAGGGGATCCAGCCGGCAGCTGCCTCCAGCTGCACACAGAAGACAGCCTGACTCTCTGGGTGAGGAAGGATCCCTCTCACTGTAGTCTTCAGCAGATCCGATCACCATTGGCAGGGTCAATGCCAATGTAGTAGCCAAAAGCACAGCGCAGCTTTGCGGGGTGTGCGTGTGTGAGACTATGGATCCGGGAAGCCTCATGTTGCAAGAGCTGTAAGCCACCGATCTCTTCTCGTAGGTGGATGACAGTCGAGCGTGTCCGCGCTGTCAAATTCTCCCAGCAGCTCCAAGAGCGGGAGCTGCGGTGAGTCCTGGACCCTCGGGGCCGTGTTGTCTCTCTCCTGCATCCCGGTCCCTCCCTGCCCCCCGCTTCTCTTTCACTGCTGTCATTTTTTAGCTTCCCTGTACTTCTCCCTCTCTCATTCTTTAAGTTCCCCTCTTTCTGTCATTCTACCGCTCCATTTTCTTTTTCTCTTGGCACTTCTGTGCTGTTCTGTGTTCCTCCTTTTTTTTTTTTCATCCTCTGCCGCCGTCCTGCGAGCCCATCACTATTTTGGTCTTTCTCCATCTATCTGTCTTCCTATCCCATTTTTTTTAAAATTCCCTCCGTCTGCCCTTTAGCCCTTCACAATTCCCACTCCCCTCACCTCTCTCTGTCTGGCTCCCTGTTTTCAAATCCGTCTCTCTCTGCCCTGTGTTCTGGACAGATGGGAACTCTCATTCCAGGCCCCTGTCCCTACATTTTAATTTCTTCCCTCTCTGTCCCGTAGCTCATATTTGCCTTCGCTGTTCTCTACAGGTCTGGCTCCGTGTCCCTATTGTTCACTCCTCCGTCCCTCCCCTGTAGGTCACTGATGGGTTTTGGTGTTTAAGGCTCTCTCTGGCCACCTCGCCGTCCCCTTTTTTAAATCCCCCCCTCTCTGCCCTGTGGCCCATCGCCATGATTCGCTTTTCTCCGTCTCCCTGTCTGGTTCCCGGCCCCTCCCTCCTCTCCGGCCTGTAGCCCGTGGCTGTTCCCCCCCGCTCTGCCTCTCTCCCCGTGGCTCCCTTTCCCTATTTTTCAGTCCCCCTCCCTGCCCCGTTGCCGATCGCCGTTGTGTCTGGTTCACGCGGCAAGGCTTCGTTAGCTGGGGCGGCGGTGGAGCTGCAGGGGCGGGCTCTGCGAGAAGCCGCCGCGACTTGCCCCCACGTTGGGCACAGCCGGTTGCAGCTCCGCAAGCTGAGCCCATCGGCGGCGCCGGCAGCGCCTCCGCGACGGCTCGCTCGAGCAGCGCCGCCTGTCCCCCAGCGCTGTTCGGGGGGCGAGGTGGAGAAGCCGGGAGTGAGGGTGAGCCCAGGAAAAAAGCGAGGGGCGAGGGGAAGGCGTGTTCTAGGTTTGGTTTTGACAACAAATTCAATTGATTTCCCCGAGTCGACTCCGCCCTC
>VZSC01005424.1:103746-143478 GCA_013398225.1 Steatornis caripensis | reverse complement strand
ATTAGTTCTTCTGCTGTTCTGCAATTTCTTATTGAGACAAAGTTATTTAGTAGCATAATTTATAGGAGGTATTCTACTATCACCCATCTATAATAGCCCTTTTACAGCTGATGAGCCTCCAACATAACCATCATTATCCTCCACCTTTCTCTTCTCTTCTATTTTCCTGCCAAAATAGCAAAACCAGTCACGCAATAACAGATTAAAATGTTTTATAGAATAAACAGACTGGAAAAAGATCCAAGGAAAAGACATAACATCCTAGAATTTATAACAGGCATTCTTTTAATGTTCAGAGCTGTCATCAGCCTCCTTCCTGCCTGTGTACTGTGAGAGACCCAAAACGTCCTCAGGCGGGCTGCAGGAGTTACAATGGCTGAAAGCTAAAGAGACCAAGAGAGGAAATGTGGTAACTCTCTACTGAGCTAAAAAGAACAANCTCCTTCCTGCCTGTGTACTGTGAGAGACCCAAAACGTCCTCAGGCGGGCTGCAGGAGTTACAATGGCTGAAAGCTAAAGAGACCAAGAGAGGAAATGTGGTAACTCTCTACTGAGCTAAAAAGAACAAGAGAGAAAAAAAAGAAAATAAAAAAAGAGGATAAATCATATCCTCATTGATTTTCTGTATAATATTTATGTCTGTTTATAAGCTTCTCAATTTTTTTTTTAGACTCACAATTTCCCCATTCTCCAAAAGAAATCAGAAAGAATGAAACTGCTATAAAAATTTATTAACAAAATTTAGAAAGAGAATATAGTGAAAGATCTGGGTAACACAAGAGACAGGAAATTCTGCTTATCTTCAGATCCATATCCCAGTAAGTAGAAATCCATAGCAGAGTAAGAGAGATATGCAGACATCAAGAGAGGAGACTGAAGGAAGAAATAAAATCTACTGACAGTTAGAGCAACACAGTATCCCCTGGTTTCATTTGAATTTGAGAAATCTTGAATTACAAAAACATTTGCACAGACATTAGATTGATTCAGATAAATCATCTGAAGAGAATGCAGTGGTTGCATCCTTGTAGTTTCAGTGAACAGCAAGCCATTCTGTTTTGATTCACCATTACCACTCATAGTAAATACAGAAAAGGTTTTAATTCAACATATGCACAATCATAGACTTGCAAACTATCTCAAGTACGTACTTTAATCTAGATTCAAGACTAAAGACAACTTAGAAAAAGATTATGAAGATAGAGTCTTCTGCAGTTAAATTGTCTCATTTCTACTAACTTTATATTGGCTATGACAGAACCATACGTATGTTTCTAGAAGCTTCACGACCAGTCCTCTAGCAGTGAAAGAAGGCAGACTACTGAGAAAAAGAGTAGATAAAAATAAAAAGTGAAGGGGAAAACACTTAACTCCTTGCTTGAAAAAGTGATTATTTTTAGTTTACTTAGATTATTTTTAGAACAAATATAATAACAACAGTCTTAATTCATGCCTATGGCTCAATTCAAATCATACTTGATTTCTTCCTATGAAGGATTCTTTAAATCTTTGATTAGGTGAGGTGCTTATTTCACATAGCTTTCCTAAGACACAACAGAAAATGAAACAACTGATTAAATAATTACTTATTTGCAGTGAAAGACCAAGTTCTGAAGCCAAACAAAAGGAAGACCGCAACCTGGAACCTATCAGAGAGCTTTCCAACTGAGAACTGATTAAATAGATACAATATACGAAAGACATGCACATTCTCCTATGTCCTATTTTGTTTCAATGGTTACAGCTTACTCCAGTTAAAAATTTAATGTGACCTGAATGCATCTTAAATAATAAATAAGGAACAGCTTCCTAACAAGAGCTCTGTGTTGTTCTGTCTCTTTTCTGCATGAATGATTCCCATTTTGAGTTCCCTTTGCTCATAGTATTCAGTTATCTAGACATCCAGACACATCTACAACTAGGATGTCAGTGGTTCAATAGTGCATACTACAGTAGTTCAATTAGAAATAGTGTAAATACATTTCCCACCTCAGTGAACATTATTTTAATTTCTTCCCTAAAACAAATGAAATAGGGATACACTTGTTTAAACTCTTAAGAGTGTTTAAGAAAATATAGACATCTATTTTTGAAAGTGCTGAAGAACTGGATTTATGGTACCTAAATAATGTAAAAGTATGTGATCAGTACATGTAAAAAATGCAGAAACCTAAAGTTCAGCCTTTTGTCTTTATTTCCATGGTCTTTACTTTGCAAAAAGCAATTACAGCAAAAATTATCTTGTAAAACAGAGCCTAAAAGAGAGCCAAAAGTCCACGCTACAATTGCATTGTTTATAATGAGCCCACTCCAAGCTATATATGTCTCTATTGTGTTGTATTTCAGATGTTTTACCTGGGAAGGATTCTAGAAGTCATGGGATAGACAGAACAGTCCCAATAGCACAGAGCAGCACCAAGAAACAAGCATGCTTAACTGACCTGATAATTTAGTGTTTAAAATATACATTAGGAATAGATCTCTAGATATAAGAACAAAAAAAAAAAAAAAGAAAGAAAGAATGAAAGAAAGAAAGAAAGAAGGAAAGAAATAACTCCAAAATCCTTCCTTGATGATCACAGTGCAAAATGTAACACTGAGAGGAAAATGAGAACAGTAGCAACCTTTTCTTTTTCTCTTGCTCTTCATCATCCAGAAGGATCCTGGGTTACCTATTCCAAAGAACTATTTGTGGGCAACTAAAACACAATACAGGGATGAGAGTCAAAAATAAGATTAACTTTTTTCTGTAGCATCTTAACATGCCTTATAAATAAAAAGTATCTTGACACTATGTCTCTTCAGTGTAGCAAAGCTTTTGAAAGTCTTGTGATATTCTGAGAAACATGTTGGGTAAAACATTGTAGATTAAACAGTTTTAAACGTTTTCGTATCTTGTAGAAAACTCATCACCAGAGTAGTTAGCAAAGATTCACAATAAAAATAAGACAAACTAAAAAAGTGTTGAATGAAATTAGCCAAGCATCTATCCTGAATTCAGTACTTCTCAATACGTTCACTAATGAGGAAGATAATGAAGGACCTTCCTTGAATTTGAAGGTAATATGAATACAGGAGGTAGGAGAAAGGTGCACAAAGTGCTTTCAGTGCTGCCAGGAAAGATGTGATTTTAAAAATGTTCTTGACTAATTGAAGAAATACCCTGAATTATGTAGGATGTAATTCCATAATGAGAAGAGAAAACTGTTATTAGGTAAGAATAATCATCTGTGCAAACACAAGCACTTAGCCATCAAATAGAAGATCTATAGAAAGAGATGTGTGGGTTATAAAAGAAGATTTATTTGAAGACTAGGGAGACATGATAACTGTACCCAATATGTGCTAAAAGCTTCCATAATGAAAAGACATGGTATGTTCTCCACATTCACTCAAGACTGGCAAGAAGTAATCAAGTCAAACTGTATTACAGTACTTTCATTTTAGATGGTAGTTGAAAAAAATTCTAAATGCAAAAACCAAATTAGGGGCTCTTGAATCTCCCATTACTGGTATTTTTTAAGAACAAAACAGATAAGAGAAAGTTTGTATGTATTTGACTCTGCCTTGGAGGAGTGAGTTAGAGCCAATGACTTCTTGAGGTGACTCAGTTTATCTTCTGTGATTATCAACTGACCTCTCTGTCCTCAGCCTTGTACATTTCAGTTGGAGAGAACTCAATCTTTCATTTCAGTTCAGTTCAATTACAATCTTCTTCCTAGCTATGAACGTGTAATGTGTTGAAATAGAGTTTCAAATGCCTTGTTTGTGTTATTTGTCCTTCTGGTGCGTATTTAATGGCCACTGCCACTAATAGTATGCAATAACATGTTATGATTACACTCTCATGAGAGTAAAGTGCCGAGAACTTTAACAGCTTTGAGCTCAGCATCAGAAAAGCCCTGTCACTCTTTCTTCCACCATTTTAATTTTCGTAAAGTATGAGAGAAAACTCTCCTGCCTCACTCGATATATGTCATCAACTGCAAAATCAGGGCTAACCGCAGTTTTCATACTCTGCAAACTAGCACGTCAGGAACTAAGCTGCAGTCATCAGTTAAATTAGCTCCTAGCATGCTGGGCTGCTACGCTCTCATAGCATTAATTTTTCATAAACAGAAGTTGCTTCAAAGAAAACAAGCTATGCTAACTTAGAATAACTCCTTATTCTTTTCTTTTTCTGTCCTAAGATTTTGCATTAGTAGCTTGCATGTTCCACTGCTTGGAACACTGTAAAGCCAAGGATATGATTAGATTTACGTAGGAGACATCTATATGCCACTCAGCTAAGTCTCCTTAAAGGGAAATTGAAATGGTATGACGTGACTTTTTGTCACCTTGCTGATCATATCAGCTGTTATATATACCCATTAATGAAACAATTTTAATGCTTAATTATGGAAATGCCAATCAAAACCATAGTTACAAATAAACAGCTTTTCCACTTCAGAGTAAGAACGTATATCCTATATGAAGTATAAAGCTAACTAATCCTCCCAAAATGTCAATTCATAATCTTGGCACAGATGTATTTTCTAAGCAGATAAAACTAACACTATGCATTTACTTTACAGAAATAAGGTTAAAATACAAAAGAAAGAACCTTAAAATATTTCTAGACAGCTCATTAGAAAGGAGCATTTCAGAAAAAGATGTGGCGGTTCCGGCAGACACCAAGCTGAAGTGGAGTTGGTAGTGTCCCTTTGCAATGACAAAGGCCAAGCACATCCTGGTCTTTATTAGCAAGTATGGCCAGCAAGTCCAAGGAAGTGATTGTGGAAAGAAGGGAGGCAACAGACACAAACTCAAACACAGGAAATTCTGACTTGATCTGAAGGAAAACCTTTTTCACCATGGGAATGGTCCAAAAATGGCAGAAGTTGCCTAGAGGCACTGAGAAAGCTCCATCCTTAGTGATATTCAAAGTTTGACTGGACAAGACTTATCAACTTAATTAAAATGAGCCTGCTTTCAGCTGAGGTCTCTAGTCCAAATCTCTGCTCAAAGCAGGCCAATTTTAATTTCCTATGTGCTGTAATTCCCTGGAGTCTTGTGAAAAGACGTTCACAAATGTGTTAAGGAGGAATGACTGGTTTTGACCATTTATCTTTATAAGAAATAGTTTCTCATTTAGTTGTGCCTGTTGAGACCTGTTCTGCCACATGACTATAGGCTGAAGCACTGTCTTTCAAAATAGCTTGTCTCTGAGGTTTTTCCTATCTTTCTAAGGAGTTTTTCTGCCACATAGATAACTTAAGAACAGCCTGTTCCTTCTTTATGTCTCTCCATAAGATTAAATACCTTAGATGAGTGTGAAAACATCTGTTGTAAGAACTATTTACCTTCAACTATCTTGAGAATAAAGGAAGGTGATGGCTGCCTTAAATAAGTTTTGCTAATGACAATTTCATTACTGATAAAAATAAAAGATAGAAAAATCAGCTTGAAAGAGTGCAGTTTTTCAACAAATTCTCAGCTCTGGAACATTATTCATCAGCCTTTCCTGAAAATGAAAAATTGCAAATAAGTAGTACTGAACCTAAACCATTAAATCTAACTACTGAGAAAAGCCATACTGTGGTTTACGAGGTTTGACCTTTCAAAAGTAGTCCTACAGCACAATGAAAAATAATATACATAAATAAAACTTACACTGTTTCTCCAGAGAATTACTTGTACAATACAATACAAATAAATTATATTTTAAAAGAAAGTTGAATTTACGATATATACAATCTTGTGATGAAAATATGCTAAATGAACAGCTATATTACACAGAAGACTTTATGTTCTCCAAATTAGAAAATGTTTATGCAACATTCAATTTCAGTTTTCCATGTACATTTTAAAACATAAACATCTGTCAGTGTTACAGTATTAAATTGCCCTTTTAACAGCTCTGGAAATAGCAATGTAATGTTTCTCATTCTTTGTGAATATCACTTACTGCATTGCAATTCTTGCCTAGCACACCTGATTTTTAACTGTTTTAAAATCTAAAATATGCAGATGAGAAGGTATGCAGCAATTAAGTAATTCTGCATATTTTTTAAAACCTTAGAAACAATCTTCCATCATCAAAACTCTGAAGATGATGCAGTTTACAATGATGTTAAATTAGCTTGACATGCATGCAAATCTCAGACACCCTTAACTGCAATTCACTGGTAACAGATTTTACTTCAAAGCTCAACTTAGCCCACTGAAGTTTGTGGCACTTCCTAAATTGGATTTTCCAAGAAGCCCGTCTCCCACTGGAACAAGAATGGAGCTGTGCTAAATGAACAAAACCATAAAACATATTTAGGAACTTGGTGAGACAGACAAATACTTTTAAAAAGGATTTGAGAGATTTTAGGCCCTCCTAGAAGCTGCACACAGGGCTAGGTTTCATAAGAATGCAGATGCACTAAGAGACTGCAACTCCCTAACCTAGAAATTCAGATCCTCAAGACCTTTCTCAGCTGCCACATAACCCTGGAAACATCTGAAACCTAGTATTGCAAACATAATAAAACAATAAAATCACCATAGTACCTTAATTATCTTGTTCTTGACAAATGCAGCATGGTCCACTTACTTAGTTACTTAATCTAAATCTGGAGTTCATGCTCTGCTGCTGCCCAACAGGAGAAGAACACTGACTAATATAGCATCATCTGAGATGAGCCTCACAGTATCTGTTGTTGCTCCAAGATACACTAATCAGAGAAAGGAGAGAGAAAACATATCATCAATTAAAAAGTTAGTAATAATAAACTAGAGATGGCCTATCTGAAATATTTCTTAACTGTGGTAGCCCTCTTTTAGTAGAACAACCTCTTAATTTTGACAGGGCTCACCTGGCTGACAATAGAGGGAAGGGACAAATAATGTTTAGGAAAAACCAATGGAAGTCCTTCCAAGTCCTCCTTTTGGTCTGAACTGTTTTGAATGAATATCTTATTTCAAATACAGTCCTAAGGGACATACTCAAAAGCTAAGAAACAAACGAAAAATAGTTTGCAGTACACCAAGGATAGCTCAGTAAAACATAATTGTTCTCTCAGAACACCTATTCAAGTACAGAATTACATTGATAGATGGTTTTTGATGGAAAACTGTATGTCAAATTACAATGGGAATCACATGATAGAAAAAGACCATTCCCTACAAAACTGTTCTGAAACAGAGGAACCTCAGGAACAGATGAATTAAATTATGCAGTATTTGACATCTACTTGGTCTAAGTCTAACTGTTTTGCTATTGCTCAGTTTGGATTTTGAGAGGACTGCTTCTTAGATTTGTATTTGTTTCAAAACAAAGCGCAGCTCTTTCAGCTCTAGGAATAGAAAAATTTGTTAATTATTTTCTTTGTAATTCTTAAAATGATTACTCAAATAATTTCATGCTCAGCTAGCAAAGTACTTATTATGCATAATATACAGAACGGTTTTCCCTAAATAACTCAACTAACTGAAGTACTTGTGGACTTCGATATTTTTCTGAAATAGTCTTGCTTTCAAACGATTTTCAATACAATGTGATCGCTTAAACTTCACTCAAAATTAAAGGAAAACGAATTAGTAAAATTGTACAGCAGTGGGTCACTGCATACGCAACTATTTTATGAAATTTCTTTAGATACAGAGGGGAGACAACATGTAGGGGAGGTTGTAATAATGATAAGTAGTGTATCTCTTCCTCCCATTCCCCTGTAAATGTAGAAAAGGCAGCATGGTTTTTTGGTGGTTTTTTTTTTTTTTTTTGCTTTGTATTTGCTCAAGCCAGATTTAGAGCTGACACTTTGCCAATACTTGGGAAAAGTAAAAGTGTGAGCAAATACTACTCCAGAAGCTTACTGGAAACGCTCCGTATTTCCATGTAAAAAAGTAAGTTCAAACATGATTTTAATTTCCTATATTCACAGGCCAGCGCAGACAAGTACACTTGAAGGTAACACATTCATTCCCAGGTGAAAGTTGGGGAGTTTTTTCACATCAGTCAAAATGACTGCTCCAGTTGATTAATAAACAGTCCAGAGACACTCAAACGGGATCTCTCTCTCAGAAACTGTCTTCAGCCACCAGAGTGACATGAGGATGCAAGACCATTCAAAATTTGAGAGTAAAGAGTCTCCTAGCTCAGTGCAGAAAGTAACAATCCTTATCAAGAACCTGTTTCAAGGAAGTACTTTACACATGCTCATCTACCTGGCATATACATAATTTTGATCCAATTACTAAATTACTCTAAGCTCAGCCTTCAGGGTCTGAACACAGCATAAGCACTCAGTTTGCTGAAGTCCTTTCTGGAAGCTGAAACTCTACAGCTCAGGAGTTTACTGCATGGGAGAAGCAGCAGCTCCTCATGCTCTTTAACTCAGTTTAACTCTGCAGATTAACTCCCAGAAGAAGTGTGTAGCTGCACAACACATATGCATGCAGCACTTCTTAACAGTTGTTCTTAGACATGAGATGGTACACAGGTCTAGACACAAAAACAAACCCTAAATTCTTTCATTTCCTTAGCAATACACTTATGTAAGGTCCATTGGTGCAGATTCTCAACCTTCAAATGAATGATGAAATTTAGTCAGCAGAGGTGTGCAATGTTACATTTTAAATGGTGTCCATAACACAACAGTGTTGTGAGTAATAGAAGAGCCTAGAGAACTTTTCATGTCTTTCTAATCTGAGTTTCCACCCCTTCACAGTGTAATGCTGTACCTTCTCTTTTTGTTGTTGCTGTTGCAGACTTCCGGAATTTATCAATTTTCCTAGATCCAACCTTTTTCAGTAGGTTGCAGCAAGCTACCTCCCCACTCTGTTTAACATCAGGATGAACAATCAAGATTCCTGATCTGGAGAGTATGCTGCTATCATTCATAAAGTCCATGGCAATGAGACCTTTTACAAGTCAATGGTTCCTACTATCAGCCAAAACTAATAAAAAGTAGACTACTTCAGCACTTACTCTGTGTTTAGCAGATCACTTAAATATGTTTACATGTTTGGCTGAACGCAGAGGTACTTCACTGACTGTAGAGGTACTTCACTGACTTAGAACTTAGGGAGTACAGGAGAAATGTGGATGTAATTAACCTGTCAAACTTGCACTGACAGTATAATCCTGAGATTATTAACTTTAAACTCCTTCTTTGTCAAGAAACCTCAATTAAGGTACCATAAGTAGAGTAGCTGGGAAAAATAAATCTCTCTTTTAATGGTTGGGATTTTCTCTGTTAGCTTCTGTTTCCAGCACATAGCCCGAGAGAAGAAATTCCCCCAGTGCACTGCCTGATGTACACTTGAAAACATTAAACAAAAGAGATGTCTCCTGGTTTTGCTCCTTATTAACTTCAAGTATCCTCAGCAGCAGCCCACGGAACAAGAGGAAAAAAAAATCTACCAGATAGATGAAAATATTAAAAAGATACACACAACTTGATTTGGACCCCTCTATGCAGCTCAGCTAGTGTGATGTCTGCAGTGATTTCAATTAATTTGTTATCCTCCTCGCCCAGGGACAGAGGCAGTGGGGGTGAGAACATCACACTAGCACTAGCTTCTTGGAAAGTAACAAGCCTTAAGTTTAGTATTCAGGTGCATCCTTACAATAGTCTGTGAGAACAAATTAATTGTTGATTTATCCTGAAAATTGAGGTTCCTTGGAATTGCCAAAGCATGTAGGAAATCTAGGAAACCATACAGGAATCCATACAGGATGCAGATGAATCCAAGGACTTAATAAGATTAAAAGGAAAAAAAGGATTGATATTGTTATGAATAACAGACCAGTTTTGGAAGTATTTGTCAAGAGAGGATAATTTAAATGTTAAAAGGTTGTAGCTTATGCACAATGCACATTCCTTACTTAAGAACATTATTATTTAATAGACAAGAAAGTTTAAGGGATGAGAAATCCCATCAGATGCATATTTTTTCATAAATCTTAGAAAACATGTTACTTGATTACTCATTTTTAAATATAGAAGTCATTACAAATTATTATGCTAAGTAAGGAGAAAATCATATATCAGACATTTTTTATAATCTGTCATTAGAGATGTACAGTGATTGACATTGTACATTTTAAAGGACTCACTTTTTCCCTAGCTTAATCTTCCCATCAAAATCACAAGAAATACTGGAGACAATAAATGATCCCTCACTCTGAGATAATTACCTTAGAATTTGTTTTTCTAGAAAAACAACTTGATAAAGACTAAAAAGTTAATTAATTTCACCTAAAATTTGATCAGATTGTAAAAACGAGTAACAGCAAGACAGGGAAAGCATATCTTTTATACAAGAAATTTGTGTCTTTTTTTTTTCATGTTTTAAGAATATTGGATGTCCATCTCTCTTGTTGACACTTCTCTATTGAACATCAACGCTATGTACAGGTCTAAGTTACCATCTATTAAACATCAATTCAAGTGAATATTGAATAAATTGTTCCAGGCAATTTAGAAGGTAAATTTTCAATTAATGCTTCCTTTTGTCTTTCCCACTTCAAGGTTAAAAAAAAAGAAAAAAAAAGACAAGATCCCTGAACATAAAGGAAAGTATTTATGTATGCAATGAGTGAAAATTATAATTTACAATTAAAATCTGGTACAGATTCTATTAATCTAATTATTATAAAATTTGGATAGCAGTTATCATAACCCAGTCAATTCCTTTTTCTCTCCATTCAAAGTATTGTTAGGTTTCAAGGAGTGGACTAAACAAACACCTGGAAGAGAACAAGGTAGTTCAAAATAACTGCTATCTTGAAAAGAAAGATACTACCAATATTTCAAACTCCTTAACACAGTGAATAACTACACTAGCAGGATGTGCCTATCCCTCAGTGGAGCACTCTGAGCGTCAAAGTAAGTTCAGAGTCTCCCACGAAAGTTTCACGTCCGAGTGAAGAGGTGAGTAACTGGGACATCCTGAATTACAAGCAAGCAATTTAACATCTTCCATTCACACACAATCCTATGCTACCAGTCATATAACCACCTCCTTTATTCCAAACTGCATAAAACTCACATGATAGTAATGTGCCACCTTTCATTGCCCTGCCTAGGTATTTCCAGATGAAAGAGCCAGCAACTGCATGCTAGACTCACATGCCATAAACACTTTAAGCAGCACAGAAGATACCTTGGGAGATTGGGAGAAAGCAGTACTTTGTACAGTTAATTAAATTTCTTCCAAGCATCTCTTCCCAACTATTACTACTGAAGCACTTTAAAGCACAGCTCAAAAATCAAAAGCAAAAAATCTCCTTTTTATCTGGTAGATAGGAACTGTTATAATCCTTTTCTACAGGGCAAGCATCTTGATTTAGATGTAACCTGAATAACCTGCCACACAGGATAAAAGCAGGCACATAAACTTTCACCAATCTCCCATCTGATGCAGCAGGAACAAAATGATCTTTTTCCTCAGTTAAAAAAGTATCAGTGCCATTTTTATTCCTAAATTAAAAGTATGTATAACTCACATCCAGTATTCCATTTATACAAAATTATTACACAAGCTTTGTGTTCTCAGTTGTGTGAGAGTAGCATCTATAACTCATTTCCTAGTAACAGATATTGTTACTTAATACACATATTATTATTTTAAATGTATTTTTAGCATAATAATATGCACCATAACAGTACATATTTACATCAAGTTTTAAAAAACTATTCAACTGACATTTGCATAATCTGACACACTAAAACTATATCTAGGACATCTGTCAACTAACTCAAAAGTTACAAGTAAGCAAACAATTTCAGATCAATCGTTAAATAATTGCTAAATCCAAGATTAAATTTTTAGAATAGTCCCAGGTCATTTAGCAATATTGCACCATGCAGCTGAAATGTCAGCAAGGTTCCAAGCCTATTTGATAAGGGAGTCTGTATGTACCAAAAATTTTTCTGGAAGTTTGCTGCCAAATAGCGTATCTAATCCAATTACCGGTATGTCACGCTTAACTTCTTCAGAATGGTGATAAAATTGAATAAAAATAAAGAAGCATTAGTAGTAGTTGTCACTTTCACTTGATGAAATTTCATACCTACAGATCCTCCAAAAAATCCTTTCAGTGATCTACTTTCATTGATTTCTGTTGAGTGATGTCCCCTTTCTTCTTACTCCCCTTTAGTAGTCTCCAAGTTTTGGACCACACTGGTGTTTCTCCTCCAGGCAAATCCTTAGCACAGTCTGAAAACTCAGGGTTCCTTCAACTAATTAGTGTGCAGTACATGAGGCACTGGTCAGCTTCTTAAAGCCTTCTTTATCTTACTGATCAGGTATCTTAAATACTGGATCTTTAAACAACTAGAGAATCCAACAGTAATAATCCAAGTAAATTAGTTTGGGTATGAGATTGCCTATCAAATTTTGAAATTATGGGTTTGAAATTATGGGACTGATGGTCCTGGTCCAGAATACAGCTGCCACTAAAAATTAACCCATCTAATTCTCATTTAAATATCTTGAAAAGGACAGCAATATTTCAAATCAGCACTCGCATTGTTTAGCCACAACATCTGATGTGGTTCTGAGAATTTTAAGGACAGATTTATTTTAACCTTCTGATGGTGGCTGTTGAAGATCTGCTGGTGTCCTATGTTGAGTTTTTTTCTTGTCTAGTGGGCATTCTTATAAGGACCACAAGGAAAAATTCCAGGAACAACATTGTTGTATTCTTATTTCATATGGTTTCAGTCATGTACTTTAAACAACACTTAGTTTTTGTTACATGGTTTCCTCTTATGCCAACTGACTTATGTAAATCCTCACTCTTTCTCTCTTTATATCTGAAACCCAGGCTGCCTAGCTCCTGGGAGAACCTTAACATTAGTCCATTAAAGAGAAAAGAAAAAGCAATAAACCCTAACACAAGGATCATCTTGGGGTTTTGTTGCCTTTTTTTCCTTTTAAATAGAAATGCTGTCTCCAAAGCCCATATTAAAGTCCAGTTTCATTAATTTGTTCCATGAAAATGAGCATTTGAGCTGGGTATGTGCATATGCTTGGCCTGGCTTCATCCTGATTTCTCTAGGTATCTTCCCAAGCAGCTCATGCTTTCTTCTAATATTGGCTAAAAAGAGATGATCTCTGCTTTTGAAAGATGTGCCTCATGGCAACCCAGTCTCCAACTGCATGGCTACTGGGGCTGACTGAGATGCAGTCTCTCTGTTTCAGGGATGCATGGGGGTAATGGGGCAGTACTACTGTCCCCAGAGCACCACCGCTTATTGACCACTATGCCGGTCTGACCGAAAAAGCAATCACCCTTTTGCTGGGTTTCTTGTTGGTGCTCAGTCTGGACAGTAGGTCAAGAACTTGAATGAGAAAGGATAAGTGTTTGACGTGGAAATTTTGGGAAGTCTGGGGTAAAAACACTCCCACTGTGGCATGCTCCCCTCCCCTTCTTATCTACTGGACACCTTCATTTCCCATTACAGCAAAAGATATTTTGCTTGAAATAATAGCC
This sequence comes from Steatornis caripensis, assembly GCA_013398225.1. NCBI lineage: Eukaryota > Metazoa > Chordata > Aves > Caprimulgiformes > Steatornithidae > Steatornis > Steatornis caripensis. The sequence continues at coordinate 130,007 of VZSC01005424.1, read as the reverse complement.
TGTTACCCAATTTTGTTACTTCTATAGCAAAATCCTCCAATAAAATGAAACTTTTTCTCTGGTCATCTTTTTTAAACATCATGCATTAAAAAGACAGCATTCCTAGTTCTGTTTTTCTGTTGTTTGTTCAAAGCAATGCTCAGCTGTAGTAATACTTCCTGCAGGCAATATAATTTTTCTTGCAAATTATATGGATGTGAAAAAACACTTTTAGCTATCTTGATATGCTGATTCTTTGGTAGCATCACTTACTGGGGTAGTTTGAGAGAAAACAGCAAATTTTCCATACTGACAATGACGCATTTTTTCCCCTTCTTCTTTTCTTACATGTTATAAGGATAGAAATTCCTATTTGCAAATGTACGGGTCACAGGTGCCCAGGGGCTGGCTGGGGGCTGTGAGGAGAGGCCGGGGCTGCTCTGTGCCAGACACAGCCAGTCCCAGCTGGCTCCAACCCACCAAGCACAGGGCATGGCTGGGCCCAGCAGCCGCAATGGCAGCTCCTTGGGGAAAGCCTCTGTAAGAAAGGGCAAAACGCTGCCAGGCAGTGAGGAGTGAAGGGAAAAGTGTGAGAAACATCCTCACAAAGACTGAGGAGCAGGAGGAGGAGGAGGAGGATTCCTCTGCAGCCTCTGGAGAAACCATGGTGGAGCAGGTGGGTGGACATGCCCTGAAGGAACTGAAGCCCATGGAGAGCCCACACTGAAGCAGGTTTTTCCTGAAGGACTGCAGCCTATGGGAAGGACCCAAGATGGAGCAGGAGAGAGGAATGCGGAGGAAGGAGCAGCAGAGGAGCTGTTACGGAAATCATACAACTCCCCCATTCTCCTTCCCCAGTGCCTCTTGGGGCAGGGGAGGAGGTAGAGGAGCTGAGTGCGAGGGAGTGAAGTGGAGGTTGGGAAGCAGGGGGGAAGATGATAGCATTGCTTTGTCTTTGTTTCTGATAATCTAAAATTCTTTTGGTTTGTCCTTCAGGCTTATTGAGAAAATGTAAGCAACATTTTGCAACAAGTTTGTTAATGCTTGTGGCTGCTAGGTACTTGTCCTGGTTTGGGCCAGGACAGAACCGATTTTCTTTTAGTAACTTTGCTTTTTAGTTAAGTCTCTTCTGAGAAGCTGCACTCTCTGACATTAACTGCATGTTTTTCCAGACAGTAGCTGCTTCTAGCAGTGATAAGGCTCGGTGTTTATAGTTAGTGCTGGAACATCAGAAGCAATGGTATGCAGAAAGGCCCTTGCTTATAGTTATCCCTATGGAGACCAAGGTCGATGCTTGCTTCTGCTAACTTTCTTGTGNTTCATTATTATTGTAGTTAGATTAAAGCTGTTTTAACTTTTCTAACCCATAAGTCTCTTTCCCTTTTCTCTTTCCCCCCCACTTTGGGGAGGGAGGGGGTTAATAAAGAGAGTCTGTCGTTCGCTTAACAGCCAGCCCAGCTTTAAACCGTGACAGTACTCCTTAATGATACATAACCCATATGCAAGACAAATGCTGCAAAATGAAAAAAACCTCTCAGAATCTTCCCCAAAAAAGGTCCATTAAATAAAGAGCTACACTTCATTACTTCTGAGATTTTTACTCCCTTCTCTTCATTTAACATTTGTTCAGGAAGTCACTATAACTTAGAGAAAACTGACAACTTTTTACTTTTGGTACCTCTGCACTGTTAATAGGGAGGAATGAATAAGGTACAAACAGGCTATTTCTCCCAGAGTCAGTGTCACCCCACAAAGGTCACTGGCAGCCACATGAGGACAAAAGTACCCAGAAAAGACCAGAAAAGGGATTCCTCTGAATAAATGAAAAGCTCTACTTCAAATATCAATCTCGCCTTGTTAAGTTGCAAGTATTCTTCTGCCTAGTGAACACAAAATCTTCAATTCCTCTGTACCAACATTTGACATCTGCAAGTATATGAGTGTCTTCATCTTTAAGCTATCTAAATTTAGTGTCCACGCATATAAAAAACTTGAGAGTCAAGGTTCGTCTCAGATGTCAGTAAGCCAAAAGATTCTGTGCTCGCTATTGGTTTTAATTTTTGTTCTAGGTCAGTAGACACTTATCAAAATCTCTTCTTCCAGTTCTTAGAAAAACCAAGAAAAAGGTAAAAAATAATCTCTCCTTCCATCACTAACCATAAACACTTCTTCCTACAGCACCTAATGCTCTTTATACTTCTCATTTCAATGCAAAAGTAATCAACTAAGCACAAAGCAAGCCAAAGTACCAAGAGATGATTGTGATGAGAAAAGACCTACAATATCACATTTCTTTTGTTCAAAGATGTACAGTGTTTATTAAAAGAGGAAAAGAAAGCAGTATATTAACCTAAATAATTATCTCTTCTGTTAATAGTACCATTGATTCACATGCTGATAATGACTAAGTTTCATATAACTTATCAGTCTGAATGAGTTTTATTGTTCTCAGGCCGTCTCCATGAATATATTTGTTTTCTGTGCTTTCACATGTTATAACAAAGAGCAATAAAATTGGTCATTGCTTGGTTGGGAGGTGATTTCTGCTTCTCCATCTCCAAATCTAAAGTTAAATTAGAGTTGGAATGTATCCTCATCGTTACCTGCACGCACACAGTGCTACAGCAAATGTGTGCAGAAAGCAATCTACACTGCAAACCACAAGACACTGGGTGCCAAAGAGCAGTCAACAAAATTGCAGAGATGAGAACTTGTTGGCTGGAAAATAACTCGTTTGATCTCCTGTGCCATGCATTTCACCAAGCTTGTTACACATCACTGAAGTGCTTTTAAGATTTTTTTCAGGGGAGTCATTCTTGTCATTCTCCTCCTCAGCCATAGCTAGAGCCCAAAAGCAAGAACAGGTTTGCTACAGCTGCCTGTGACACCACTTCATGAAAGGCAGGATGCAAGCAATAGAAATGCACAATGTGACTTTACATGGATTTATGTAAGCACACTACAACTTGCTTGAATGCTTCAGCACAAGAACAAATACAGCCAATGTACCTCCAGACATGGCATCTTTCTAGAAGAGTTAGTAGGTTACAGGATAGCTTCTTACAAAAAAAAGTTATTTTATGTCCTTTCACCCTCTGCACATATAGACAAGAAACATGATTTTATTAATGAAGGTTTAAACAAAGTTGCAAACAACATATATTAAAAGTTAAAGCCACTTTTTAGTCATTACTTTTTCCTACAAATTTTTAAGCATTATATACATTATCAGAAGTAATTTCATCAGAAGTTATGTTTTTACTGGGATTGAATGAGTTCACCCTTGAAACTTAAAACATTTCTAGCATGATTTTACAGCAAGTTAGAGGGAAAAAGATTTCTAACTCAAGCAAACTGAAAAGATGTTGTATTTCTGACTATGTATTTTGTTGCATTTCATTCTGGTAGGCTCACTAAAATCAGACACTGATGGTGGCTTGTGAATTTACGTAATAATGGTTAAAAGTTCCTGAAGAATGATCAATTTATCTACTGCTGTTTATCTGATTCAGCATTAACTAGCAATATTCTATTTCATTCCCACATGTTCATGAAAAGAGCCCATCATTTAATTCCTGGACAATGATTAAGTGTTCTTCACAAAATTGCATCTTTCTTGAATTATTTCTCTCAGAAATGCTTATTTAAATAAATGTCAAAAATGAAGAAATATATAATAGATCTTTGCAAAGACAATGCTTGGGAAAAATGTAGAAGCAAAACAGAATAAAAAATAACACAGTTTTATACTATATAATTATTAAATTTTCATATAGATCTTTTGGTATGAAATCTGTTAACATTGTTCTTGGGCTCTTTACAGGTATAACCTAGGCAAGTAAGGTCACTGTGCAGTTAAACACTGTTCTGAAGATATCAAATTAACTCAATGTGGTTTTCGTTAAAAAAAGGAGTTTAAGTAGGACATTTGCTTCATGACCTCAATGGAAGTGTATTCTTGACTGTTCTCAAGGCTATAATATGTTCCTTCTTAAATCCTGGAATGAATAGAATATTTTTCAGGTGATGATCATTACTCAGTGTTAGATTCTGTACACTGTAGCAAGATTTTTAAAACACGCGTATTCAATTTTCTGGACTCTGTAGTTTTAGGATTATTTTAAAAGAACAAAAATATGAGTAATTTCTTTGTGTAAAAGGAAAGACGGATTTGGAGAAAGAAGAATTTGGAAGCATTATCTCTTCTTGGATTTTCTTGCATAAGAAACAAGGAAACACAGAAAGAACAGAGCTTGGTTTGGAGAAAACCAAAACAAAATCCCACAGGCTAATTCCATTCCAAAGTGTTTCTAAATTATTCTCATGTCTGCAAACACAGAACTAGAGAGGGATTCTTTTGAGTTAAAATTGTTTCCTGGGAGAACATTTCCTTTAATTTATTTATTGTTTGCTATTGTAGAAAACACTAATTGTCTTAATGTTTCCAAAGAATAGCTAAGAAATATTCTGAAAAATCTCTCTCATCCTGACCTAGTAGGCACTAAGTGTCCCTCTATTTCTTCCTTAAGCCTTTGGTAAAAAACACTGAAAACATCTTGACACTAGTAGTCTTAATTTATCTGGTCACTTTAACCTCTCTCCTAGAAGAAAAAAAAGGTAGTACAAGATACATGAAAAGATTCCTTTTTTTAAGTATTTCACCATAAGTCAAAAGGGAATACTACTCTACAGATATTGTATATTAAACAGTGACATTCAGTATTTGGTTTAAAGTTATAAAAATAAGCAGAACTGTATTCACAGCTACTACTTATCAAATTAGACCAAGAATGTAAAAAAAAGTCCAACTCATAACCCAAATCCAGTCAGCCCTTCTCCCTCAACGACCCACATGCATTCACACTTTGAATGAAACTTTACTCTGTCATTTTTCAGTCTGGAACATGAGGTTTTGGCACTAGCTAACCACCAGCCATACACATGTACAGGGCAATGACAAAAACAGAAAGCCTTTTTGCTCCATAGCACATCAACAGTTCGTCATGCTCTCAAACGTACAATGAACAATTCTAATTTCACAGAGTTGCTACTGAGACCATACTGAAAGCAGCTCATACCCATACACACATGACTATATTTATAGGTATAGCTAAGGTTACACCAGCAGTTCCACTCTAATAAGTCATCTTCTGATGCTTTATCATAATTTTTAAAATATATGAACATGCTTTCATATTTGAAGCTTCTGAACAACCCAAAAGAAATCCTCTCTCACCTTCTTAAGCTCCATACCCAAGAAGAAAGATTTGAAAATTCATATGCATTTTTCCTTCTCCACCCCTCTCTGACCACAGTGACAGATGGCAACGGATCAGGTCCAGGAAGGAAGAGAACCACACAGGTAGGGAACTCAGCACAAGGTATCTAACCTGCCTTCCTGGCCAGAAAATATCCCACTCCATCCTGCCACAATTAAGCTGCTCGTTCTTTCCAAGGGAGGTAGTGTTTCTCTACCACAGTTGACTGTGTAATGCAGTCAGTTTATCAAAGCAGCAAACAAGAACCTGAGAGAAAAGACAATTTGCTATAGCTCTAAGTTTTTCATGTAAGAAAACTCAATGAGTTGCAGCATGTGTTGGGTAACCCACTGGCTTTCATGGAAGACACGGAGCTCTTAACTTTAATAAACCAGTTAACATTGTAAATAACAAGGTTTCATCCAACATCATTGACTTTTTTTCTATTTAGAGAGCTGTTGCATGAGAATACAAGTCCCCTGTCTATTAGACCTTATAACTTGGATCCAAGGAAGGAAATACTTAAGCTACCAGCAGTTCTCAGATTCCTTTCTGCCCGTGACAACTCTTTGTTTAAAGCAATTTAGCTAAATCTCCTGAGCAGATGAAATTATTTGTCTCACTAATCTTTTCCTCACTTACCAAGCTGTTAGTGTCGATATGGACGCTGTGCATCTGACTTTTCATCTAGGAAGAAAAAAAAAAGAATATAAATATATAAAAATGTGTTTGCATGCGTGTGTGTGTGTACATGCACACACACTGGACAGTTTACAAGAAGTTCAAGCTGCTGTACTGGGAGTCCCTGACACTGTGTCCTTAATCAAGCATTTACTAAATGGCATATAATATATTACTTTAAGCTGCACTGTTTTTATTTGGTACAACACTGCAGTTGATTAGTAATACTTGCGTATGTGATAGATATCAGACATACTTTACTCTGAAGAATCCTAACGATTAAACAAATTCAATCCATGCAGTTTGTCTGCTTTCATCTTTGCAGTTGCACATCTAAACTTTACTAATTCATGATAATAGTCACAATGCACTTTTAGTTACAGTGCAGTTATTTGATAAACACAAATATATACATAACTCCAAGCTTATATATATATATTTAAATAAAAAAAAATCCAGCTAGAGAAATAACATCCATTTTGCTGACAGAATGAGAAGATTAGCCATAAAACTGAGGTTTTAACAGGAGGATCAATCCTGATACATGTTTTTGACATAAAATATTGCTTGATGCTTCTTCTTGGGAAATAATAAATTCACTGAGGTGCTACATTAATCAGGCCACCCACGGCAGCTTTAATATATATCTCCTTAAATGAAACTCATTACTTTTACAGGCACATAATACCATTCCTCTGTCAGCTTTTAAAGTCAGTCTTAAAGCTCTACAGAAGTATCAGGTGTCACAGGCAAACTTCTCATTGAATATTCATTGTGCTGCCTGCAGTATTTTCAAACTAACATCCACTCTAGGAGAAGGCAGGGAGAGATTGCAGAATATTGCCCTCCTCAGAGGACTTAGTTCAAGCAATAATGATTTGAATAGCAGGAAGTTTAATCTGGTACTGGCTTTTAAAAGTAATTTCATAGAGAGGAAAATATGGCTAGTTACCTTCTCTTTTTATTTTATCAGGAGATTAAAAAAATGTGTATCATAAATTAACATACTTCTGTTAAACTGTGAATTCATATGCAAAAATATTGGGAGAATATAGATCTGAAATCCATAATTATTCATTCATCTATTCTTAGACACAGAAGTACTATTTCTCCTTTGTTGATGATCTTTTAAAAACAGGACAACCTTACTTCACAACCCCAAATCAAACAAATAATGAAGTATTTTGTGAACAGAGATAATGTTGATTCATGAATTATTCTTGTGATATTGGTATTTCAACCTACTTAGCTTATTTGGATCCCTTGACAACAGCAAATGATATCACTGACCAAAGTTCCAGATGTAGCAAAGTTTCCTCATTAAATCCTGCAAATCAAACTTGCAGCAAGATGAGCAAAGGGCTTTATTGTAACAGAAGCCAAACCAACTGGCACACCTCAGAAGTGAGGGAAAGAAAAACTTCCCCAGACACCAAGGCAAGACCATGTGGAACCATCTGCTCCAGAAAGATACTGACATCTGCTGAAATAGAAAGAAGACTGAAAGAGGAGATCTACTACAGTAGGAATTGGGATGTGTATTTAAATCTTTCTAGCTTAGAGATTCTGTTTTACTGGTCACATAGGCTTCTTCAAAGAGACCAAGGGCTGCAGTTCTTCATCTGATCTATCAGTCACACCTCCTAGCACAAAATAGCAAAATGAAAATACAGAGAATGTAATTTCACCATTAAGTAACAGTATCAATGACAGACTATAGAAATAAAAGGTCATCCAAAAAATTGATGCAAACATTATTGAGTTATTTAGTACATTAATTTAATCCCATATGTGTTCTTTTAGTATGGGAATATATTCAGGTAACATGTTCAAATCATTGAGAAAATTGTTCAATGTTTCAAAAAATGGCTGCAGGCAAGCTGAAGATGAAGCAGGGCAGGGAGAAAAGATGAGAACAAAAAGCAGTCTATTGTACTGAAGGTACCCTAGTAAGGGAGGATTGCAACAGGAGTACTACAGAGGAAGGACAAGTCACACTAATGGACAAGGAAGCAGAATTATAAGCCAGATTCTCACAAATTTAGTCAAATTCCTCACAGTGATTAAGACCAAATTCACAACACACTGTTGTTTGAGGAGCATGAGGACTGTCCGGCTGATCACTGGCAATGAAATTATTCCTGACACTGAAATTCCTAGCAATCATCAACAACATATACATAGAGAGCCAACCCAGTGAAAACATCTAGATCATCAACTACTGTGAAGATACAGATATTTACGAATGCTGAAAAAATAACACAGTCAGGCCGACACATTTGAAGGAAACAGGTAGACATCTGTTTTTCCCAGCTTATTTATGCACGACCCTGCTGAATATAGTATTAATTTTAAGTTTCTTCCAACATCGTCACAGTCAAGGGAAGCAGATATTTCTCCAAAGAAAAACTAGCTGATCCTTCCTTAAGTGAAAATAAACTAGACAATGGTCTTAAATATCTGGATACAGAGAATGAAAAGAAATCAACTTTTCAAGGTGAATACTAAATATTATACATTCCGTATGCTTCTATTTCAAGCTCACCTGAGGAAAATCACAAGTCCATTTGCTTCTCCTACCAAAGAGCTAGGCCTCCTGCCGGATATTCTTCAGAAAAGAAACCTTTTCCGTGAAGCTGTGCAGTTAAGTATGTCCAGCCTGTGAGAGACATAAAAGCAGTGTGTTCTGATCACCACTGTTAGATTTATCATTAGTTCAAAAATCGATTATATTGCAAGGAAACTTTCCTGCCTCTTATCTTACTGTGTTTTCTGAGGGAGGAAGTAGTGCAAATTGCTTTCTCACACCCTGTGCTGAGGAGGAAGTACTCAGTCCTAGCCCCCACCCATCAGACCAGCAAGGCCTCTCCACAGCTCTGAGACCAAATCAGGGGAAATCTTCAAGGCTTAAAGAGAAAGGAGTAAGCCATACTTCAGATGTAAGGAAGGAAATTTCTGATATAAAAAGAAAACAAAAAAATTCTGACATTTCTGTTCCTGCTACAATGACTAAAGAGAATGTGATATTCCTTGTTGACTTTGATCTTTTATGAGGAGCAGTAACACAACACAGGAGATGAAGTGTAGCTGCAGAGCAAAGTAAAACAGAGGCAAATGATGCTTGTAGGTCAATTTTCACAAGGTTCTCAGCAGCCCAATAAAACACAAATAGTCTGATGAAAGCTTGAAATACTTGTGTTTTGGAATAAAATTTTCATTTTAAACTAAAAAAAAATTTCCTGTTTCGTGAGGAATTTTTAACGAAGAATTTAAATTGCTTTTCAAAATGTTCCTCAAAAGTACATGTGAAGTCAAAAAGACAACTTTCTGAACATAATTTTTTTAATGTTTTTACTTCATTGCCTTACCTTGCAGGCTAACCTGGAGACACGAAGTCAAAACTTGCTACCTCTCTCGCTCAGCTGAACCTAGACCTTAGCCTAAGAGGCTCCTAAAAGAGCAGCTAGTATAGGATTTCCCTACACAATTCCTCACCTCTTGCTGATCACTGAAATTCCATGGAGATTTAAGCCAGAAGTTGTCTCCTCCTTTCAGGAAGCTCATCCTCTGGCGTACGTTCATTGGAAAGTTTCCTTTTCCAAGTACTTAACTTGGTGATATTGGTGCTAGAGAAAGCAAGCACGTCTCTGCTGGTAATACTCCAGTTCTGAGACTCCAAACTCACTCGATATTGAGTGTGAACCTGAGCTGGTGTTCATTTATACCAGTCTGTATGACTCTGCAGTTAAGTTCCCTGAAATATTGTAAGACAGAATCCCTAGCTTTTCAGTTTGATAACCCAATCCTCTGTGAAAAAGCAAGTGGCAGATAGAGGGCAATAGATACCTGCATTTTTTTCCTCTGTCAGAGCCCAGCACAAGGGCTGAGAGAAGAGGAAACAAGAATGACAGCGGTCTTGGAGGCAGCAAATTCCAACATATTGGACACTGGTGCATGCTTGAGTGGCTCTAGGAACTGAATTTAAAGTACGGCCACATGGGGGAAACTGTCCTTTAATATGTTTTGAATAATTGCATTAACCTGCAGATGAATGTCAGGTGTGAGCTTCTCTTTTCATTCTGTCAGTTCCTTCTGTTTTCTTCTCAGATCCTTCCTTGCTTCAGTATTGCTGAAATTAAAGACGTCTTAATAAAGATTGCTAAAAATACTATGTAGGGGATTTTTTAAGCATCAATTTCATGTACTTCAGCTGATAATACATTTTAGCAGCTACATGACCATTATGCACGAAAGCCGGTTCCCAGATTTGTGGGAAATCAGGATGGGAAGAGTGGATGAAAATGTGGCTTTATGTTGCATGTAGGATTTCCAAGTCCTGAGATCAATACATGTCATCTCTGGTTCCCTTTGTGAAGTACAGCACTCTCAAGAGAGACTGCTGTACATTATACTAGGAACAATATCCCCAAGTGTGTAGCGAATTCTTTGGAGTTCTGTAATACATCTTCAATAGCTTCATATGAACTGAAATCTACCAATAAAAGTTAGTCTAAGAAAAAAGGATTTTTGCTGGAATTTCTGGAGCCTGCCAGAAATTATACCATTTCTGGCATCATATGTAACAGAAATATGTTCATATTTATGTTGGTCTAATTATTTAAAAAATGGTAACTATTGAAATGAAGTAACTAAAAACATTTATCATATTCTCACCTCAGAACAATTTGCTGCTTTCAGTCTAAATTAATTTAATTCCCATAGTTATTTTTCAAATCAGGTTTCTCTGTTTCATTTGCAATGTATGGCAGAAAGACACTCCTACTGAAGCCACATCATACAAAGGAAATATGGATTATGAGGAACAGCATAATGTTTCATCAATAGTTTTATTGTCTGAGAAAGTTTAAATATGTCAAGATTAAAAAAAAATCTTTCTTTTAAAAATACACAAAAACTTTGTTAACTTCAACAGGATTAGGTTCTTACATCTAAAGTGCATCAGTGTACTAACACACACACTCCAAATGTTTGACCAAGAAAAATATATTCTAGAACTTTCAACAAGTAGTGATAGCAGCAGCAAACAATCTTCTCCCATATTCTATAATCCAGTTAAATAACAGTTTCATTAGCTTCAAGATAACTAGCTTCAACTAATATAAGTTCATCTGCCTAATTTGCTCATTCCTTCTGTATTTCAGAACTTAAATGCAGTCATTTAACCTTGTCTGCAAATTTGGCCCTTTACAAATTAAACATTTTCCAGATTAAAGACCCTTTTCCTTTGCACTGACCTGTTAGCTGGACCACCGCAGCATCACAACTGATTCTATCTGATTTCTTCCTTGCCACACCTGGCTATCTGAAATAACACTTTAAATGCCAAGGTCAAATTATATACAAATAATTTGATTCCTCTCTTTTGGATTCAAGCATATGAAAGTTGACGATATTTCATGCTTTGTAAATGCTTAGAATATTTTGGGGAAATCGAGAGGTATTATTACAAGTATTGAGAGTACCAATTCACAAAGGACTATTACAAGAAGATTTGCAATCAGCTATGGCCTTTTCCTTCCACACCTCTCTGGAAATTTCTTTGGAACCTTTAATGTAAACAGACTTGCTTCCAATTAACTATGCTTAGTTGTTATTCATTGACCTGAAAAAAAAATTATATTAGCATAAGTAAACAATTCCCTTCTTTTCAGCATATATGTCATAGGTTTGAGGTTTTTTCTTCTGATTAATTAATTTTGTTAGTGTTTATGCAATAAAGTCTTGAAAGGGCATATGAACAAACTCTTTCCTCAATATTCATATATTTCTGATTTTACTTCCCTCATACACACCCCTTATGCTGCAGCATAAGTGTTTAGATTTTGCTTCTTTTTTTTTAACACAAAGCTCAGAAATGACACACACACCTTCAGTCTACAGCAATTTTGACACAGAACTAACAGACAGCCATTTCCTAAGCAGAATAAAGTAGAGTAAGTGCAAATATATACAGGAGTTTGCTTTCATGAAGGAGTGCCCTGTGTCACTTAACTGTTCTCTGAAGATGGATCCGCACTGTTTCATCACTATTTTTCAGATTTCTCTTCAGACATCAATCTTTAATCATTTTGGTGCATGTCCAAGCTCTTAACTGAATTGAACCTAAATTCTTCTTCAACCTTAATGGATAAAGGCAAAATAACCACTTTGAAGGCAAGCACAGAGGCAATAGAGGAGAGTATGTGCTTATACAGATTCCCTCCTTTATTCCTATCCCCCAAACCATATTTTTATACTTCTGTCTGCCACATGCAATGATAATCTTTGTCAACACAGTCACTGAAGGTGTCCTATGTGAAAATTTAATACTGTAAGGCACACTGGAAACAGTTCTCCTTAGGACTGGAATTTTGGAAACAGTAAACATATTCTGCACATTTTCTAAATGAAGACTCCTTCCTCTGAAAAGTCTAGTAGACAAATGAGTTTGATCTATGTGGGCTAAATCCTTTCAAGTCGTTCATATGGGGGCCGACAATCCATTTTCCTAAAAATACCATTCATTCTCTGATTTGTCCCCTTATTTATATATGAAAAAATGTGGATAACCAAGCAAAGGGGGAAACTTTCTAGTGCACAGTGCTGGTCTGTAACCACATATTACCTCTGGCTTACATCATATCATTCAACATGAAGAAATTCTGGGCAGATTTCAATTCACTGAGTTTCAGATTTTTAACAGTACAGACATCTCTATTTAAGCTAGTCACCTAAGTTGACTTTAGAAAAAGGAAAAAAGTTCTGGGCACAATTTAGCTAACTCTAAACAAATGGCTGAAACAGGTCAGATGAATCATGCTGTATTTTTCTTCACTGACTCTAAAAATAGCTTATGATAACTTGCATGTTACAGTCTTTTCACTGATGACATACAACATTGGGGGAGAAAAAAAATGTCAAACTTCTGACCACTCTTAAAAGCCATAGAAATGTATGGAATAATGATCCACTATTAGACAATCAAAAGGGAAACAATAATATTGCATCAGAGCGATATGAAAATACAAAAATGATACTATGATCAAATGGTTTTACCTTAACTATCTTACTATTTGCAAAGAATAACATTCATGTTTGGTTTTAGATATAATTACTACAAATTATGGAAAGCAAGAACAAGTTGTAGGTTTCCTTCCAGGTATCTACTGAACTCATATACACCAGAACACAGCAAAGGATGCTACAGAAAAAAAATGTCTTTGCTTCAGTAGAGTCTTTATGTCTACGCAGAAATTGTCACCCCATGTCCTAACTACAAATCTCAGTCTCTCCTTTCCTTAAAAATTGTAGAAGTTATGTCCATTTCTACCTGAAACTCAGTAATGGGAAAAAAATACTGTTAAAACATTGAGAAATAATAAGAAGCTGCCAAACTCTAGTTGTTAAGCATGACCTTCAAATCTATATCAGTTACAACTCTAACTTTTAAAAGCTGATGCTTTAAAACAAACATTTTCTGAAATATACTAAACATGCTAAACTAATAATAAATAATATTGTAGAGAACAAACTGAACCTGATGAATAGTCAATAATATGCTAAACAGAAATAAAATATATTAAGAAAAGATGTGGTGCAAATATGAAAAATTTAAGACAAAAGGCTTTCCACTCCCTCCCTCATTTGTTTATACCTTATTTTTAACAAAGAAAGATAGTCAAGTACCTCTTTTCAGATCCTCTCAATGAAGATAGGGAGATCTAATCATAGTTGGTGGGAAGTCAATAAAGTAACTTATCTGAAAATTTCTTTTTGGCTTATAGTATGTTATCATGCTCCAAGTAAAACATTTCTACTATGAAATTATTTATTGCATAGAGGAAATAGAATTTTGTAGGAAAGGAATCAAAATAGAGTAAACCAAGAATTGTCAATTAATCCATTCCCATACTACTGCTAGAATTGTTTTTCATGGTAAACAGCAGAGTCCTACCTACATGTGTGTATTGATTTACAAAAGACTATTTGTGGAGAAAGTAGCTATAGCTACTCATTGCAGCTAGCAGTGCAAGAGTATCAGAGCATGTACATTTTATGAAATAATTTGCAGCTGCTTAGGACAAAAAATTCACTTCACTTTTTTTTATTTTTGCTTTTATTGTTTTATATCATTTCCTATGTAGTTAGCTTGTAGAATTTTAAAAAATCAACTTTTCTCTTTGTACATATTTGCTTCATTGGAGACACACTGACAGAATTAGTGTATTTCCCCATAAACATAGCTACACATATGTAATGTATGACTTTCTCCCATTCTTCATATATATGTTACTTTACTGAGGACATATCTGACTTATTACTGTTTCTTTGTACTCCACAGTCCTTACTAGGATGCATAAATAAGAACAAATCCAATAATATTTATCTGGCACAGGGAAACCCAGCAGTTCTTGAGTTTATCAGTAATGACAGACTTAAGCAAAGACTTAGGGAATTTTCCAAATAAGATTGTACAGGAAGAGCCAACCAGATCAAATAAACAGTTAAACATAAAGAAAATAACAAGAGAGCAGTGAACATTACTATTACACAATTCAATTTTCTGTATGGATATTTTGTCCAGATACTACAAACAGTTATTCAAGGACTTAATTCTGAAAAATATTATTTATGCACATCTTTTCATTGACTTGAATAAACCTACTCGTGTGAGCTAAGCATAATATAGGGGTTCTGGTTTACATTTGATATACTTGATTTCATGGTCTAATAGCATTGCTGATTTATTTCTTCTATTAAGTAATCCTCTTGACATTCTGTAATAATTAAATTGTAAGTTGTTTTCCAGAAGACATGAAGCTATGTTGCAGAAAGGAGGTGGAAAAAAACCTGGTCATTATACTTGTATATCAAGAATTTATTAATTTATTAGAGACATTTTCTTTTAAAATGAGGAATTAAGACATTCAACAGCTGTACTTGCAGAGATAAACGAATTTATCACACATCAAGTCTTTCTCCTAGCTTTATTTAAAAGAGATAAACAAGTCTGTTTCATCTCATTCCCAGTCACATGCTTATCAGTTGATGACGCTTCTTTGTGGTGTCTACCAAGGTATTAAAAAAAAATTCTCCCTGGCAGTCTTACAGGCTGCTGACTATATACATATTTTCATACTTACATACCTTAATAATTTAGTAATAGTAATTAATGTCATGATGCACTGCATAATAGCACTCCAGATTTGAGAATGGAAGGTAATTACATAGCCATTCAACAACACTTTTTTTCTTTTAAACACTGTGCAGCTGTGAATTCTGATAGTAGCTCAAGAGAACAGCATACATCCAAATTTCTTCCCTGTGAGTGATTTAGTAGAAATGAAGTCTTCTTCCTTTCCCTCCCACCAGTTTTTGAACTGTGTAAATTTATAAAGTTTCACACACACAGTTTTTTTTAATCTGGGCAAATTTTCTGATGCTTCCAGGATGCACTACGATTCATGTGAAACCTTTCAAGCACTTAACCAAGCTAGTTCTGTTCTTAAATTGATTACTCTCATTCCTATCTGAAGTTAAATCCCTGACCAGAAAAGAGCCCCTTTTCTCTCAGTGTTCCACTCACGTGTATAAAATCCATTCTTTTATTTTCTAATAATGGAAAGATCTGAAACAACCTAACTGAAGCTATTTTTGTTAAGAAAAAGTTATCCTATGATTCTCTAAATAAAAATTGAAGGGAAATACAGGAAGAACTTGAAAAGGAGAGTATTTTTAAACTTCAGTTGCACTTTAAGGCTCAAATCAAGGATCAATACACAAAGACAAGAGAAAAGACATGAAAAAAATTTGGACTTCTGTATATATATTTATAACTTCCTTGTATTTCTCACTCTTAACCCTGATATCACATTCTATCCAATGTCTCCACTTACTTTTCTTTCTTTCTTTCTGTCTTTCTTTCCTAGTATATAAAAAAATACAGTAGTAAACCAAGAAAAAACCTGAAATTAAACCAGATGCATTTTTATACTTATTCAATAATAATCATTCTGGAGATGGTAGACTTTATATCTTTGATTTTTATTTTTTCTGGATTACTTTAAGGAAATAACATCTACGTGCATGCATGCTGCATTAAGAAGTTAAATTTATTTACACAAACCTACTAATTATCAGAATATATAATTTACTTGTGCCCCTAATATGCACTGTGTGTGCTCTTTCCTAGAAAGGTGTTACGTCTCCTGCACAGAAAAGACTTATACCTAAAATCAGGAGGGCACTTCTGAGCATTCTTAGACTGAGAAGATCCTCTAAGAAAGTAGAATTCATTAAAGGGATTGTGAGCAAAGGGCCTGCAGCACATGCAGAGGTCAGGAGGTGCCTTAGAAGTACAGGCATTTGGCATGCAGAAAAAATTAATTCACCATGTAAAATGTACACATTTGTAGAGGATTTTATGGAATTCATTTACAGTTGTTAACAGCTGTGGAAAGTTGCTGGTTTGAGAGTAAGAACAATAAAATATCCACTGTACACAATGGATAGGAGGACAATTTTCTTATTAATCTACTTGTTTCAAACCCATTGCACTCATCAGACTTCAGAAGTTACCTTATTCCTCTGTTTTTCATCAAAATCTAACAATCACTTTCAGAGTCCTTTGGAGTGCCAACTTAAAGGAAGAGGTAGCACCTTTTCTATTTCCTTCCCATTTTTTCTCCTTTCCTTTTGAAAACAGAAGTAAATTCCTCTCATGGAGCTGAACCAGTCAGACATTTGATTCCAATATAATATTCAGTGGGGGAGAACTAGTATTTTGTCCCATTATGATAGTAGAGCCCACTTTTTTTCCATTAATTACGTGGAAGAATGCAAGCATGTTAGTGTCAAAATCCCAATGATCTGTTGTCAAAGGAAAAAAAAAACACTACTCTCCCATATGTGCTACAGTACATAACAGTGATTTATACAGTAGGCAAATTCTTGTCTAGCCTGTTGCCTCATATACCTGCCCCACATTGTGAAGGATCTCAGCAAATTTCTCAGTTTTTCAGAACATCAGACTCCTAACCTGTATCACTGCATGTTAAGCTGCAGTCAAGGGCAAATTCTGCCTGACTGCAGAGTTTTGGGGTTTTTTAATTCATATTCACTTCTCCCTCTCTCTTTTTAATCTCTCTCTTTGGAATAAGAAACGCAGTACTGCTTGCTAAGAAGTCTTTAAACTTTGTATTGCCCTGAAATGAGGTTTTTCTCTGAAAGTTAACAGAGTTTCATCAAAGTTGATGGTATCAGAAGCAATTTTTCTTTTAAACAAAAAAGGAAAAATAAGGTTTCTCATCCTGCTCAGTGCAGTGAGTGTTTACCTGAGTTTGAGAGGGCCAATAAGATGCAAGGTGCTATCAGTAATGAGGACAAAGAACAAAAAAAAATCCAACTGTGCTAATATCAAAATCCATGGAGCACAACATCCACTACTATCAATGCTGCATGCAGTTCTGGTAATTTCCTCCCAAAACAAGCCAAGCCAAGATGGAAAAAAAAAAGGTGGGGAAGAGCAACAGAATAGACAAATACAGAACATCTTCTGTATTTAGAAATGTTTCAGCAAATTACAATTCTCCAGATTTGGAGATTATAAACAAGTGACTATGGAGGGATTGAACAGTTGCCTAGAACATCATGGCTGATACAGAGAAAGTTAAGCAGTGAGCAATTATTCCTTATTTTTCATAGCACCGAAGAAGAATCTTATGATACTACCACAGTCAGCAACTCAAAATCATCAGAAGGAACTACATTCTCCACACAAAATGTGATTAAATAGTGAAACTTACATGAGACCAAGAATGTAAGTGAATTCATAAGAGGATTAGATAAATTCATGGAAGAGATATCAATTCACAGCCTCTAAATACAGCAGTTTGATGTAGCCGTTGGCTAATAAAGTCATTAATCTACTCATTGCTGGCAACTAAAGGGGGAGGGACTTCTTTGATTGATTGACTCTGGTGTTACATGCTTTGCCTAGTATCTGCAACTGGGTATTACTGGGGATAAGTCATTGGGCTAGGCATGCAGTCATCTCCCTGACTATGGCAATTCCAAGCTTAAAAGAAAAGCTATACTCACACCAACTACTACATTTTCAAAACCACTGTGGAATCATTACACAACAAATTATTTGTAAAAATAAACAGTTATGAATGCTCATCGCAAGTACACTATTTAGATTATAAATACTCATCAGGGCAAAATGTTACCAATATTTTTAATGTAGAAAAAACAGAGGGCAACATATATTGTAATCCACTATAGCAGACACGAAAGGACTCTAACTAAACTCCAATAATAAAACCACTGAATTATTTTAACCTTTTGGGAAAGTACTTACTAATGCATTGGTTTAAAAATCAGATTACAAAACTGAAACTCATTTGACACTAAATGTTCTACAATGTCTCACACTAATAATTAGCCACAAAACTTAAAAAAAAATATTCAAACCAAGAGAGATTATTATCTATCCCAGATCTTGGAATACATATTTGTTGAGTTTGCCTGCTAACAAAGCGAGATTTTGTTTTCTCTACTAGTCAATGAGAATTCAATTACTAAAAAAATTACAAATAAAAAAACCCTGCAAAGCAAATAAATACACTGTGGGTTAACTAGATTAGAGAGACTAAAGGAGAGACTGTACTAGAGAGTACAGAGTTCACCTACACAATTTCCCTTGCATTTCTACAGTATCCACCACCTGAGTTTCCTGAATACACAATATTGAAAACCAATGGCAGAATTTGAATATCATAATTTACTTCAATCCTTTACCTTGTTTTTGTAAATTTTGCCTATCTTTAATGTTAATTTTGTTCCTTGGTACAGTAAATTGATTGTTTTAATAAATAAAATGTGATGTAAACTATGGTTAAAGTTGAAGAGCAGTTTTTGCTGAAAGAATAGTTTATTTTGCTTAAAAGAAACAGCTGAAGTAATGCATCAGACATCTGGTCTTGCCAACTGAATGGAAAGTGGCAGGTTCATTTGATATTCATAATATAAAATTTATAGAACATAATAAAATCTTTCCATCATCTGGAAGGATGATAGAATCACAGAATCACAGAATGGTAAGGGTTGGAAGGGACCTCTGGAGATCATCTAGTCCAACCCCTTTGTTAAAGCAGGTTCCCTACAGCAGGTTGCACAGGAAAACGTCCAGGAGGATTTTGAACATCTCCAGAGAACAAGACTCCACAACCACTCTGGGCAGCCTGTTACACTGCTCTGTCACCCTCACAGCAAAGAAGCTCTTCCTCGTGTTCAGGTGGAACTGCTTGTGTTCCAGTTTGTGCCTGTTGCCNCCAGCCTGTCCAGGTTACGCTGAATGGCAGCACAGCCTTCTGGTGTATGAGCCACTCCCCCAGCTTTGTATCATCACCAAACTTGCTGAGGGTACACTCTGTCCCTTCATCCAAGTCGTTGATGAATACATTGAACAGGACTGGACCCAGTACTGACCCCTGGGGAAAACCACTGGTCACAGGCCTCCAACTAGACTCTGCTCCACTGATTATAACCCTCTGAGCTCTGCCATTCAGCCAGTTCTCGATCCACCTCACTGTCCACTCATCTAACCCACACTTCCTAAGCTTACCTGTGAGGATGTTGTGGGAGACAGTGTCAAAAGCCTTGCTGAAGTTGATGTAGACAACATCCACTGCTCTCCCCTCGTCTACCGAGCTAGTCATGCCATCATAGAAGGCTGTCAGATTTGTCAAGCATGGTTTTCCCTTGGTGAACCCATGTTAACTGCTCCTGATAACCTTCTTTTCCTCCACATGCTTAGAGATGACTTCCAGAATGATACATTCCTTCACTATCAAAGAGATTGAGGTGAGTGACTAGCCTGTAGTTTCTTGGGTCTTCTTCTTGCCCTTTTTGAAGACTGGAGTGACATTTGCTTTCCTCCAATCCTCAGACACCTCTCTTGTTCTCCACGACTTTTCAAAGATGATGAAGAGTAGCAATAACATCTCCCAGCTCCCTCAACACTCATGGGTGAATCCCATCAGGGCCCATGGGTGTCCAGTTTGTCTAAGGGGTTTCTAACCCAATCATCCTAGACCAAGGGAAAATCTTCCTGTCCCCAGACTTTCTCTCTTACCTCCAGGGACTGGGAATCCTGAGGATCAGACTTAGCAGTAAAGACTGAAGCAAGGAAGGCATTCAGTAATTCCATTTTGTCTGTATCTTCTGTCACCAGGGCACCTGCCTCATTCAGCAGTGGGCTCACATTTTCCCTAGTCTTGCTTTTGCTACCGATGCACTTGAAGAAGCCCTTCCTGTTGTCCCTGACCTCCCTTGCCACTTTCAATTCCATGTGGGCCTTAGCCTTTCTTGTGACATCCCTGCATGCTCTGAAAATGGTCCTATATTCCTTCAAAGTGGCCTGTCCTTTTTTCCACATCCTGTAAATTTCCTTCTTCCCTTTGAGCTTTTCTACAAGCTCCTTGCTCACCCATGTTGGTCTCCTGCCTCCTTTGCGTAACTTCTTACTCATCATCCTTGAATTACATGTTATGAAGGGAAAAAATCTTGTACAACACATTTTCGGTAGAACATAGACAACTCTTTAAGAAGCTAGAAGCAAGACAGCCAACCCCACCTACTGAGATCCATGGATGTCAGAAATAGGACCAAGCCCAAGGACTCAATTCTCAGAAGAAATATTTCCACTTTATGATGAAAAGAAATGTTTCAAGCAGAGAATATGGCTGTTTCCTTGAGAGGAAATTATGACTTGGCACTGTGTGACTTAAAGGACAACAAAACATTTTTATTTTCTTGAGACTGAAAGTCTTAGTGGAATTGCTTATTACTGTGTGGTTACTAAAACAGACATCTTTCGTACTCAAAAAGTTATCTCTGATTTTTTTGTCCAGGATGATTCTTTTTATACCAGTCTTTAACAGACTTTCTTTATTAGTCTGGAATTACCATTTGTTTGACTTTTACAGCAACAGGGAGTGCAAAGTGATCTGATAAAGATTTTCAAGATCTCCAAAAAGAAAGGAAGAAAAAAAAAATCACTAACCAATTGTAAGTGGATTTCTTAAACCATTCCACCATCAGAAATGTGTTTTTCCTTAAGCATTCTAACTTCAGGGAGCACATTTATTTCCTTTTAGCTTCAAACAGAGGTAGCCAAAAAAATACCATGCATCTTGCTCTATCAGTTAAAACTTGTTGATTCACCAAGGATAAAATCTTCTGCTAAGTCAGTCTGGTTTCAGTCAAATCCAGTGAAACCCAAGAAAATGTCAATCACTTTTTTTTTTCTTTAGTATCCAACTGTGACCTGCTGAAGACCCCAAGTTGTTCTAAGCTTCTAGTAATTTTGTCTGCTGTGCTGAGCAGTACCTGCAAGCCTGATAACAGGTTCATTACCTCTGGATGCCTTGAGGGTCTTCAGCAGCCAAAAAACTTCCAGATTGCATGGCTCCAGGACAGCCTAGCCCATAGGCCTCCCTGAAGCAAAGATTTTTGGTTTGTCATTGATAACTCAAAAAACATTGCGGAGTTAAATGGGAAGAAGGTCATTCCTATTGGTAGAAAAATACATCAAATTTATCAGTCTTCCTGGAAAATGAAATGCTTTTTTTCTGTTCACCTCCAGTCCTTGTGATGCATCATCAGATGCATACGTAGAATCAAGTATTCATGCCAGTCAATCAGCATCTGGCTTTAAAGTACCAATATCCTCAAACCATGCAGGAAAAAAATATGGAATAATAATGGCTTATCAGTATTGCCAGAAATAATTTACCTGTCTGTATCTTGTACATACATTTCTGTTACTTTCTTTTTTTAGTTCTTTGCTTTCTTTCCTTCATAAATCATTTTCATAGTGAAATAATTTTCTGGTCAAATTTCATCACTGCATGTCATGTCAAATAAGGGACACAGATGTTAACCACAATATACAGTAGTTCTGGGTTATATATCATCTTTAAAAACTTACACTCAAGACACTAAGCAAAACTCGGAATAGTGAAATATTTGACAAAATAAGAGCTACTGCTTTTAAAGGAGCCAGAATTTCACCCTGTTTGGTTAGAGGCATACTTACTAGAATCACAAAATAAACTATGATAAACATAACTCGTTCTCCAAATAGAGTCTAAATAACAGTTAGTAAATTTTAATGACAATAAATAGCACTTCATGTCTTGTTGTCCCGAACTGTTTCTCAGTTGCTTGCAAGAATTCCCAAGTGCATCAACTAAGCTAATAAATGAAATAATACAGCTCCAAATTCATGTAAAGGAAGATGATTTGAATTTGTTCTAACGTAAACTACTCACCGTCCACTACATTGCAACACACCACTCTGTCAAATTCAGTTTTCCCTGTGTAAGAATAAAAATCTGAATAAACCCTGAGCATCATGGAAGTAAGAAAGGAAGTATATTATACTGTTGTACTATCTCCTAGTCTTGAATGTCTCTTGACATGTCCTCCGTTTTAAACCTTATACTGAAACTGGCTTTACTTGTCATCTAGTCTTAGCCATCATGCCCACAGAAGAAAACAACATACTTGTAAAGCCTTTTTTCAGGAAGAGAGTCATATCAACAGGAAGGATTAAAGCTTTTTAGCTAATTTAAGAAATCATTGAGACTTTTTTAAAGAATAAATTAATAACAGATATAAAAATACATGTATCTATGTATATATAGTTATTCTTCTGACTCAGTACTGAAAGATGTCATGGAGCATTTCAAGGAACAAGAGACAAAAATATTTTCCTTAAAATGCATCATCTAACGTAAGCAGAAAAAGAGCACAGCATATTTCCTGAAATACGATGATTTGGAGAACAAAGAAGAAGAAAAGTTTGGAAATTACATTAAAATACAGAAGAGCAATAGCTGTGTATGTAATTAAATAATACAAAGAAAGAACTGGAAGAAGCTCCAACTGTATATACTCTTAACATCAATTGAAAATTAATCTGACCTAAATAATAGGATAGAAGAGAGTGCAGACTGTAGAACTACAAAAGTAAGAATGTTGAAAATAAGGACCAGGTATTATACAAACATTAAAAAATAGACTGATAATTATATAAAATTATTTTTTCTTTTTTTGTTTAGCCTTGCCTGACAACTAGAATAAACCACAGAAACAGGATTTTTTTTTTTTCTTTTAATCTTTATCACAAAACCCAACACAGAATTTTGGTACACTTGGGCTCACAGTTTTCGAAGGCAGGCACACTATCAGAGAGCAAAATCTACCTGTGGAGTCTGGTGAGCAAGTTTCCAGCTGCTATTCCCCTCTAGCATAGCTTTACTTTTACCTTGGAGCAGTCACTTGACCAAGTCAGCACATAACTCACAGGTATCTCACTTTTTTTTTTTAGTTTACATAATTCTATTTTTAAGCTCTTAAAAGTAGCATCTTGCTTAAGTTTATACATAAAACCTATGGCAGAGTTCAAAGTAAGGTTGTATGTCCTGAACTGCTTTGACTATCTCAGGGTAATGTTCTTCCAGCATAATTCTGGTCTAATGTAAGTATGTGTAACGTAGACTAACTTTATTACCTTTTATGAGGTCTACATTTGTCCTTAATGTGGTTTGTGTTTTTCATCCATGAACAGTTTTAACCACGTGAACTACTGCACAGTTATTATTCTTACCTTATGAAGATAAACACTGAAGTCAGTTTAAATGTTATAATAATGATATTATAATAACATAATACTTTAACAATAAACAAAAAAATCCTTTGTTGCTAGGACTAAATAAATTCTGTATTTTTGACACCCACCACACATTTTGGTCACCTGGGCTATGCATCTTGGCAAACTAACATTTTATCAACTTTATCTGCAGCAATAAAACATGACAAGACCGTAGCCTGGGAACCACGTTCTGAAATAAATATTTTCCCCTCAAGTTTTATGTTTGGAACAGTATTTTCATTTTACATGAATGAAGTGAGGTGAAATGCCCCAAAAGTATACACATTCTGTAGGAGAAGGGAAGTTTCTTTCTCTTTCCCATATGCATATCCTTTTTTCATCCTCAGTGAAATCCCCTTTGAAATTGATGAACAAGGTATGGCCTGACATGTTCCATGAGAGGAATAATTTAGTGAGTTTTGCCCATTTTAGAAGCTTCATGAAATACACACTAATTACAACTGCTCTGAAGAGTTACGTCTTCCAGAACATAAAAGTTATCTTGAGATTCTGAGTATCAAAAAACTTAAGTACACTTAAAAATAGTAAAATGATAAAACAGAGGCTGAGCAGATGTGTTTCTCGCTGCAGAAAGGTTCAGAGCAGCTGTAATGTAATGAAAATAATTTAACTCCTAGATTTGTTTTCTTAAGTACTGATGATTTGTCTGTCATTCTCACTTGAAGATAATTGACTGTATCAATAATCCTTTCAAGATGAAAAAGAAAATTGAATTTTGCAATGGAAAACTTTCAAATCAATATCAGAAAAATATTTTTGCATATACCACACATTATTTCAAACTAATTTCTCATTTTTACATCAGTAAATTTTAAATATTTCCTGGAAATTTACTGTCTTCAAAAATAAGTAAGTTATTTTCTGAACAAGTATTTATCAAGCTTTAATATTCAGTTAGGTTGACAGATTCACTAATTTGCCTGTGTATTCACATATTTGCAGATATGCGTTTAAGAGATACAGAAGATGCTCAGACTGTCTCATATTAAAAGCCGGTATACAGCACTGAAACGGAAACATAAACACCAGGGAGAAACAAAAAAAGGCCAGCTTTAGCCTCTTTCTACTATATGTGAATAAAATAAACCTTGCATACACTTCTCAGTCGTTCTCCCTACAGGCTCTACTGTAGTCTAGGCTCTGTACAGTTATCTTCTCTTCCCAATATCAAAAGAAAAACACAGTCAAAATTCACATATTTTGCAGTTTAATCCCTATTTTAGGATTCTTACATACATAATTGTATATATCAGCCTCTGAATTGAATGAGCTTTCTTATGGAGTACTATTTTTCTAAACCTATTTTGAGTCTAATGGTCAGGAGTCAAGCAAGGTTATTTCCAACAAATCACATAGCCACTGATCCTGAACAAAACTCTACTTCAGTGAAAAGTATTATAGATACGTAAAAGACAGAAAGAAAAAGAGCACACATCAGACAGAAATTTTCATGTTTTAGGGGAATCGTAGATCTATAACCCTCAAGTGGATTTCTCTATTTTTGTTGCAGAAAAGCACAGTGTACTGGTAAGGAATAAATATGATTGCTCTAGAAATAGAACACAAAGAATAAGATGGTTTAAAGTCAGAATTTATTTAGGTGGCTAACTGGAAAAAGATAAATTGTCCACTTTTGATATCCTTACTGATACTGAACTTTTTAATTCAGATTTTAATATGTACTTTAAGTATTAGTAAAAAAAAAAAGTATACAGAGTTTTTCTGGTTGGACATGGCAAACTAAAACCATCTATGTCTTAAAAGCTATTTTTAGCAGCATATACAGTTATGTACTTAATATTGGTATTTTGACTCATGAAATTTCAGAATAAAAATGCCATTTTTCTGTGTGTTTTAGAAAACACAGCATTATAAACCTTTTAATAAAAGTCTTTGATACTCATTTTCTATAGTTCACATTGACCTTGAAGTTCACCCTTCAGGAAGGCTATGGAAAGGTAACGAGCAGAGCATGAGACAAATATTTCCCCTGTTTAAAAGTGGGGGTTTTTTTGCTTTATTCAATATTAGAAAGGTAGTACTGGCATTAACGTAAAGTACATTTTGCAGATTTCTTAGCAGTCATGTGCCATAAAAATAAGTTTATTGGCTCATCCATCATGCCATGGTATAACTGCAGAAATTGTTCTATTTGCATAAACAATATAGCTCAGTAAATTTGTCACCTCACTTGAAATCTGTGCTTAAAGAGGCTGATGATTTCTTTGCAACTTCATTTTTCAAACAGTTAGCACTGGTAACAGAGTTCACTACTCAGTTGAATTCCCATTTATACATGTGGAAATACCCTTTGATTCACACCACCATTCCTAACCAGGACCTTTGCTGGACAGAATTCTTGGTAGGTATTTATTGCCAGTAGCCACTGGCACACTTGCTCTCTAATGTGCGTACTTAAGCATAACTCTGGACAAAATTAGTATTTTGCAAAATAAAAAGAGAAAAAAGACATTTCTCCATGTATGTTTATATTTAGAATCCAAACTGGTTCAAGTCTTACTGGCTGAATGGCAGAGCGCAGAGGGTAGTGATCGGTGGTGCGGAGTCTGGTTGGAGGCCTGTGACCAGCGGTGTTCCCC
>VZSC01005424.1:65393-103016 GCA_013398225.1 Steatornis caripensis | reverse complement strand
AAGGCTGAGAGAGCTGGGTCTGTTCAGCCTGGAAAAGAGAAGGCTGAGAGGAGATCTGATTAATGCTTATAAATATCTAAAGGGTGGGTGTCAAGAGGATGGGGTCAGACTCTTCTCAGTGGTGCCCAGCGACAGGACAAGGGGCAATGGGCACAAACTGGAACACAGGAAGTTCCACCTGAACATGAGGAGGAACTTCTTTACTGTGAGGGTGACAGAGCCCTGGAACAGGCTGCCCAGAGAGGTTGTGGAGTCTCCTTCTCTGGAGATATTCAAGACCCGCCTGGATGCATTCCTGTGCAACCTGCTCTAGGCTAACCTGCTTTAGCAAGGGGGTTGGACTAGATGATCTCTAGAGGTCCCTTCCAACCCCTACCATTCTATGATTCTATGATTCTATGATTCTAAGTCAAAGAACAGTCACCGCACCAATTTGTTTAAATAATATTATCTGGTAAATTTGGGAGGCTTAAAACTTACAGGCACATATCATGAATCAGCAGTGGAAGCAAGAGAGAGGGTAAGGTATCATCTTGGCAATACTGAAAAAACTCACTTGTGGCAGGTCTGTGTGGTGGGGCTTTGGTAACAGGGGCAGGAGCTACACAGGCAGGTGGCCCCTGTCAGAAGCTGCTTGAAGCTCCCCAAGCTCCAAGTTGGCCCTAACTCGGGCTGAGGCCGGGCCATTTAGAGACAATAGATGGGCCTCTGTGATAACATATTTAAGGAGGGGACAGGACAAAGAAACATTTGTTGAGACCTGCAGCAGAGGAAGGGGGCCTATGTGAGGAAAACACCTATGCAGACACCGGGAGTCAGTGAGGAAGGAGCGGGAGAAGGTATTCCAGAGAGGAGATTTCCCTGCAGCCTGCAGTCAGAGGGCAGGCTCTGCCCCTGTAACCTACAGAGGACCATGGTGGAGCAGAGAGGGACCTGCAACCCATGAAGGACCATAGAGGAGCAGAGATGGACTTGCAGCCTGTGAAGAACCCCACACCAGCAGAGGTGCCTCCTCCCAAAGCAGACTGTGACTCCGTGGGCAGCCTGTGCTAGGTTGGTTCAGTCCTGAGGGGCTGCACAGCGAGGGAAGGACTCATGTCAGAGGGGTTCGTGAGGCACTGTCTGCCATGGGAGGGGCCCCATGCTGGAGCAGGGGAAGCGTGTGAGGAGCCCTCACTGCCTGAGGAGGAAGGAGCAGCAGAGACAATCTTTGGTGAATGACTGCACCCCCCATTCCCTGTCCCCCTGTGCTGCTGAGGGGGAGGAGGGGAAGACACCGGGAGCAAGGGGACTTCAGCCCAGGAAGGAGGGAGTGGTGGGGGAAGGTGTTTTGTTTTGTAAGATCTGGCTTTTGTATCTCCTTATCCTACTCTGTTTTGATTGATAACCAATTAAAATTAATTTTTCTCCCCAAGTCTGGTTTTGCCCATGACCATAATTTGTGACTGAACCCTCCCTGTCCTTGTCTCAACCCACCAGGTTTTGTTACATTTTCTCCTCATCTGAGTGTTGGGGGGAGGCGTGAATGAGCATCCCCATGGTTCTTTGTTGCTGGATGGGCCTCAACCACGACACCGCTATAATAAAACACCCTTGAGCAGACAAAGAGTTTACTCTCCCAACACTTGTAAACATCTTCTGAAGGTGGTTGACTGAGATACCACCATTTTCAACCAGAAAAGTAGAGGTGATGGGACTTGGGTATGTCAGCAAAATCTACAGCGGTTCAGGTAGCCTAAAGGATGGATCCTTCACAAATTTCTGTGAAGATCAATGCACGAGCCAAGACCTGAATGAAAGAACACAACTCTTCCCCTATTTAAAATAAAGCTGCTATAGATGATTGATCTATTAAAACAAATTTCCAGCATTCGTGTGCTTTTTCCATTGCAATAAATCCTGTGCTATTTTACGCAAAATGATCTGATCTGAGCTTAAACTAATGCAGACATCAGAAACTGTCTTTCTCCTTAGACATTTCTAACCATATGATTCTTCAGTTGACAGAACAGTAAATGTAACTAAATCTACTATTTTTGTCGTGAAGATAAAGATAAATGACACAAAAATATATTGAAAAAGATTTCAGAAATTATCTATAATTCTACAGAAATTTAGCACGGGATAAACTAAAGCTACTATTTTCTTCACAAATTTGCAAGTAAATTAAATCAGAACAAAGTCCAAACCAAAATTAAGATCTCTCTAAGTAGTAGAAAACATTAGTTACAAAGACAGGTTAAAATGGAGAAGTTAGGATGAACAGGGGAATGCAGAGCACCTCAAAAGGCTTTAAATATGTTAACTAACTTAATTTTTATGAAAGTATATCAACTATCACTTTCAGATTTCCATAACAACAACAACAAAAATCAAATAACTTAAAATAGCAAAGAACACATGCAACAAAAAGGTCAAAAAGAAATAAAATTGACTTCATTTTACAAAGTTAGTTTGTTGGTACAAAAGCCTGTGAAGTAGCATGACATAAGGAAGCTGTAGGGAGGACACCTGCAGAAATTCCAGAAATAGGAAAGTTTAATCGAGCACATAAAGCTGTTGTTAGAACCCACTGGCTTTACTAAATCATTTTTAAAGCAGGCCCAAGAATAGGATGAACATCTTCACCCTGACACTCACATTTCTATTGCACTTACCTGCTGAAATCAGCTAAGTTAGAATCAGTGGAAAAGGACCTTGGGGTGTTGGTCGACAGACGGCTGAATATGAGCAGGTAGTGTGCCCAGGTGACCAAGAAGGTCAGTAGCATCCTGGCTTGAATCAGAAATAGTGTGGACAGAAGGACAAGGGAAGTGATCGTCCCTCTGTACTCGGCACTTGTGAGGCTGCGCCTCGAATACTGTGTTCAGGTTTGAGCATCTCACTACAAGACAGACATTGAGATGCTGGAGTGCGTCCAAAGAAGGGCAACAAAGCTGGTGAAAGAGAACAAGTCTTACGAGAAGCAACTGAGCGAACAAAGTATGTTTAGCTTGGAGGAAAAGAGGCTGAGGGTAAACCTTATTGCTCTCTACGACTACTTGAAAGGAGGTTATAGTGAGGAGGTTGTTAGTTTCTTCTCCCACATAACAAGTGATATGATGAGAGGAAGCAATCTCAAGTTGCACCAGGGGAGGTTTAGATTGGATATTAAGAAAAATTTCTTCATGGAAAGGGTTGTCAGGCATTGGAACAGGCTCCTCAGGGAATGGTGGAGTCATCATCCCTGGGGGTATTTAAAAGACATGTGGATGTGGTGCTCAGAGACATGGTTTAGCAGTGGTCTTGGTAGTGTTAGGTTAATGGTCGGATTCGATGATCTTAAAGGTCTTTTCCAACCTAAATTATTCTAAGATTCTAATCCTATAATTCTATGGTTCTAAGCCACAGTCTTTTAAGGATTCAACAATACTGAAGCTAACAGCAAAAAGCCACAAAAATCTGCTACATATTCTCCATCCTCTTTGCCTGCAGCAGTAATACATAACATCAGGTCCTTAAGATCTTACCACATATTCTTTTTCCAGAATGGATTAAAGAGTTAGGCAACAAAATACCACCAAGATTTTCTACAAACAGGAATGTCTTCATCCTTGCTGAAACAACTTAATTTCCAGCACTGTCTTGTTTCCTTTGCAATTCAGTATCTCGGGGAGAAACCAGGCCTGATGGGTCTGCTCTTTGCAGAGTATCACTGAATCGAACCCTTAGAACATTTTCACAGCACAATTTCTAGCCAAGGTGCCGGTAAGGGATGGGAGAAAGGAGAACGTGGAGTGAACCCAGCTCACCCATTGCAGAGTAGCCGTGAACAGGGTGAATACTACAAGACTTCCCTCCTCCTCATGTTAGCTTTTCACAGGGAAAGAATGATTGCTGCTGCTACTACAACTTTATAACCCTTCTGATTGCTGTTATTATTTCTAAGGAAGAAAATGACAACACATTAGTTATTCTAGATAGAAAGGGTATACACAACTTAAAGGTCAAGGGAAGTCTCACTTTTATCATTGCACAAGAAAATGACTTTTCCTTTTACCAGTTCGACTATCAAATTGAGAGAGGGAAAAAAATCAGCTTTGATTTACCTTTTTCACACATTTTTCTTTTAACAAAAAACAGTTAATTTGAGGGGTTTTTTGCTTTTTGTTTGTTTGTTTGTTTTTTCATTGAAATATTTCAGTTCGGAGAAAATAAAACAAATGAACAGTGAGCAAGGTGGTACTTTGTCATCAGCTGGGGAGGCATGCTATACTTCTTTTTATCCAGTAACTTGGAGCTTCTAGTGTTCACCCAGCTTTAGAAGCTCAGATTCAGTTATCTCCACTTTTGGAGGAAATACGATTCCACATCTTTCATGTTCCTGGAGGATCCCCAAACCACAAGGCTACAGGGCATTTCAGCATAAGCCTAGTGTAAGTCATTACCCTGTTCAGCCTAAGTATCGAATACAACAGTAACTGCAGCAGAAACTCCCACCCAGACCTTCTCATCTCCTAGGAACATGTACAATATTATGGGAAATAAAACTCACTTCATCTAGCAAAATTATTTTTTTAGTGTATTAATTGCAGAAATAAAATAATGCAAGTTTATTTTTACTAATGGCAGAAACTAGTAGAAATCCTCAAGATGTCACTTTAATCCTTTTTGAAAAACAGCTGACCAGTTAGCTTCCCTAAATAACTTTCTAATGCAGGGCAAAATATAGTCATTGTAGTATGCTATATAGTCCAGGTGTATGTTGTCATGCTCACATTTTCTCAGGCACAGTGAATACTTAACTAAGTATTTTACATCAAGTAAAGCCATCTCTATAAAGAAACAGAGGTTCCCAGTAACTATAGCTCCCAAATCAAAACCTTTTAAGTAGTGGAAAAGAACAAAATACGGATCCTTCAGGCCCAGGGATAAGAAGTAACCATGGACAGCTTGGGAAAATGCTCCAGTATTGCTCTGTGTATGGTGGAAATCCCAAATTGTTTATTCAGCATTAAAACTGTAAATTCTCAGTCAGTTGAAACTTACATTTTTTCAGCAGAGAAATTCTTCACAAAACTAAATCTATTAATTCCTATCCACATTTCTTTAGTCTAACTTTGGTTGCTGGGGTCCTCAGATATTTATGTTTAGAAAACTAAGTATCAAAGGAAATAAGTATTGCCTTAGCATTCCTTGAAACTAGTAGACACTACAATTATTATTAACCAATGTAAAACATGTTTGGTACAATATTCAGCTGTATACATTTAAGCAAATTCTAGTTTCATGAAAAAACCTGAATTCCTTATCATGAGAATTAGAGCCTGACAAAATTGAAGATACACTTAAAAATCCAGGGTAATATAAATCGAAAAACTCTCAAAGGATGTTTTGCTTAAGCTTTAATTTTCAAATTTCACCTAATGGGTTGGTCAAGATAAAAAAAAAGATCTTCACATAAAACATTTCTTATTAGGTAGACAACATTCATGTTACTGATTATAACATTGTAGCAATACATTGAAACATCTGCTATGCTTATTCAAGACCGCTTTTCTGTTTGAACTCTGATCTTGACCAATACAATCATGTGTTTATATAATTAATATAATAATGGAATTTAAAAACAAAAAAAACCCAACCAGATCTTATTACTTACATTGCCAAAACCTAAAGTTTTATCTCAAATTTTTGCATGATTTAAGAAAAGTAAAAAAACAGTAATTTGCATGCATACGGTCATCCCATCAAGCACTCGTATTTCTTAGTTTATTTTCTGGTCTTACCTACCACATTAATCTGATGGTAAGGAACATATAACCAAATACAGGAAAAATATGGAATAACAATTATTAAAGCTTATCAGGAACACTGGATAGTTTGCACCTCATACCAACTTCTCCTTACACCATCCTTGCTGCCCAGCAACATTTTCTCCCCCAGGCTGCTTTCTAAAGAAGAAGAGTAATAGATGACTGCTATGATTTCTCTTCTATTATCAACCTGCGCGCACCGAGTGCAGGTACTTACCTTTTTGTTAGGAGGAGGGTCTGGGCACTCCCTGCAACGTGCCGCCTGTACTGAAGCCTCCTCCGCTGCCACCTCAGCCTGGGTGGAGGCATCAGCCATTGTAGGGGCTTTCTCTGCAGAAGCGCTGGCTTTGGCTCTGAGGCCCACCATTTTGTAAGAGAGTAGGAGCACTTCCCCGAGCTGCGGACCTGCAAGCGGACTGCAGAGCCCTCCCTGTGCGCGTTCCCTATGTGAACTCCCAAGCAAACTGACGCGCCAAGCCCTGGCTGACGCGCCACACTCTGTTTGCCCACCCTGTTCGCCGTGCTCCTGGTCACTGGCACTCCCCAAGGCCATTTAAATCTCCCGTGGTTGATCCTGTCAAAGCCTAAGCTGCGTCAGTGCCACGTCAGCCTGGCTTGTGAGAGCTGCCGGTGCCTGGGGGGCCTCTCTGTTCTTCCTCGGGTTTCCCTGGCTATGGGAAAGCGCCTGCTGCCAAAATCTAGCGCTGAGCCAACAAAGTTCATGCTGTCACCACGGCATGCCTCACTGACCCTGTTGACAGGAGTAGTCAACATGGGTTCACCAAGGGGAAATCATGCTTGACCAATCTCATAGCCTTCTATGATGGCATGACTGGCTGGGTAGACGAGGCGAGAGCAGTGGATGTTGTCTACTTCAACTTCAACAAGGCTTTTGACACTGTCTCCCACAACATCCTCACAGGTAAGCATAGGAAGTGTGGGTTAGATGAGTGGACAGTGAGGTGGATCGAGAACTGGCAGAATGGCAGAGCTCAGAGGGTTGTGATCAGTGGCGCAGAGTCTAGTCAGAGGCTTGTGACCAGCGGTGTTCCCCAGGGGTCGGTACTGGGTCCAGTCCTGTTCAACATATTCCTCAATGACCTGGATGAAGGGACAGAGTGTATCCTCAGCAAGTTTGCTGATGATATAAATCTGGGAGGAGCGGCTGACTCACCAGAAGGCTGTGCTGCCATTCAGTGTAACCTGGACAGGCTGGAGAGTTGGCTGGAGAGCAACCTGATGAAGTTCAATAAGGGCAAGTGTAGGGCCCATGCACGAGTACAGATTGGGGGTTGACCTGCTGGAGAGCAGCTCTGCAGAGAAGGACCTGGGAGTGCTAGTGGACAACAGGCTCACCATGAGCCAGCAGTGTGCCCTTGCCATGTGGAAGGCCAATGGTATGCTGGGGTGCATTAGGAAGAGTATGGCCAGCAGGTTGAGAGAGGTGATCCTCCCCCTCTACTCTGCCCTGATGAGGCCACACCTGGATTACTGTGTCCAGTTCTGGGCTCCCCAGTTCAAGAGAGACGGGGAACTACTGGAGAGAGTCCAGCAGAGGGCAATAAAAATACTGAGGGACAGGTGCATCTCTCTGATGAGGAAAGGCTGAGAGTGCTGGGTGTGTTTAGCCTGGAGAAGAGAAGAATGAGAGGGGATCTCATCAATGCTGATAAATACTTAAAGGGTGAATGTCAAGAGGATTGGGTCAGACTCTTTCCAGTGGTGCCCAGCGACAGGACAAGGGGCAACAGGCACAAACTGGAACACAAGCAGTTCCACCTGAACATGAGGAGGAACTTCTTTACTGTGGGGATGCCAGAGCAGTGTAACAGGCTGCCCAGAGAGGTTGTGGAGTCTCCTTCTCCTGAGATATTCAAAACCATCCTGGACGCATTCCTGTGCAACCTGCTGTAGGCGAACCTGCTTTAGCAGAAGGGTTGGACTAGATGATCTCCAGAGGTCCCTTCCAACCTCTACCTCTGTAATTCTGTGATTCTATTACACTGTTAGGAGCTTTCGTTTCAGGTACTGCTGGAATGCAAAAGCAATGTAATGCCTTTGCTGCTCACCTCTGTTATACTTTCATTGCACAGAAAAGTCAGCTGTGCACTCATGTGCAATGCAACCTTCTGTGCTCGTTAGAACTTTCCTCTAAGCTCCTAATTCAGAAGTCCTTTTCTTGATGGAATTTTACTTTCATAACAAATGTCACCTTTCTACTTCTGTCCAGATCTACAAAATATCTCTGATTTTATTTTACATATATATATATATACACATACATATACATATGAGTGTCTGCATACATACAATTTTTCCAAACAAGACTTTTGCTGCCTGGGGTAATCTGAGAGTACACTTAGATACATGTTGCCTGTGGGTGATTTTTAAAATTGGGTCATATTTCTAAGATTAAATCAGTATGGAAGGTTAGGTTATTTGTCTTCCTTTTTTGTTTTCTTATTTTTTCCTGGCAGTAATAATGTTGATAATCAAAGAAAATGTTACCGCAGTTTTTAGCCAATACAGTTCAAAGATGAAATGTGCCCATTTATCTAGTGTATGCACATAAAAAAATGCCCAGTTAACCTACCACAAATTGTGAACTCCAGCAAAACATGTCACAGAATATTATACCCAGATACATTCTGAAGCTACTTAAATATTTGAGTTGGTTGCTTGTGGTTTTTTTCTTTCTTTAACAATAATATGCAGAACTTTAGGATTGCTATTATTAAAATCTTATATTTGGATTTCAGTATCATTTACTCCTATCACAATTTTCTGCTGTTTATTTCTTGCATCTTTAGAAAAGGATTTATGTATTCATTTTGTATCACTATAGGATTCTCATTTTGCTGAAACCCTGCAGACAGTATTTCATTTCATATATAAGAACTACTGGTTTCTATTGATGCTAGTCAGAAGTTACGTTCCAATCAAATCAAAAGAATATCCATCTGAGTAGAACAGAACTTTTTGAAAGAAAATAGAGTTATCAGTAAGGTGTGTGTCTGGGGGGACACAGACACGAAAAAATCCCACTATTGGTAGTGTCACAAAATCACTTCTGCTCAGGAATTCTTTCCATTTTCCCTTATCATTTACCCTGTCCCTCTCCCTACCAAAGGTGATATTTTTTCTAAAACATGAATTAGATATTTAAAATTTAAATTTCAAGTTCATCCTAAAACCTGTATTAATTACATGTGGATATATAGTTTCAGTGCAAAATAAAATATATTTTTAATATTTCCCTCTGAGTGGTACTTTTTGCTCAATTTATGCATCCACATTTTGTCTCCCATTGAGATATCATGTCTGAATATTAAAATAGGGATCAAACATGATAATGCAGATACAGAAGGTGAATTTCATTAAAGCCAAGTTTAACGAAATATCCCTACTAATCAAGGGATTTGCATCATCTTTTGTCAGTCATTGACTCAAATCCAGCTCAGAAGTTAATTTCAATTATTAAAAGATTTCATTTTGTGTTTCAGACACAAAAAAGTTGCTGCTCTCAGTCCAGCATCTAGTGGACAGGTATGCACATCATAAAAGCTACTAATATATATGAAACCAATTATTAGTGTATTTAGAAGTGTTTATGCCCGTTGATGAGACACAGTACGTAGCATTCTCAAGTGATGCTTGTGCTGTACACAGCTGATTAATTTTAATAATAGCTCCTCATAGCACCAACTGGAGAAAGCAGAGAAGGGGAGACAGAGAAGAGAAATACAACTTCAGGTTCAAGAGCCTATCAATGTAGGAATTTTCGTAAACACTTGAACTTAAAAAAATAATCCATAGCCATCTTGACTATATGAAAACCATTATATTTTCTTATAGCTTGAGGCTATAAGGACAGGGACAGCACAATAAATAGACTGTTGATCTTCAGATTTTGGAGTACAGGAAGTACTCTAAACTGAAGTAAGAAAGAGCAAGAGTATGCAAGAGCTTGTGCCAGGTGGATAGGGGTAGGCCGGTGTTCCCATCCCTCACCCAGACCCAACAACACCATCCACTCTTCAGCACTACAGTTTCTGCAGTTAGTACATGACAAAAGGCAAATGCAGACAGGTAAAGATGATAGAACTAATGATTTGATAAACTTTGAATAATAAATAAAAAGAAAAGAGGGGAAAGAAACTGAGTCTATCATCACATGATAAATCCTAGAACACATACCTTCATTCAAAGAGAAAATGATGCACTGTTCTAGACATAAGTGGCTGCTGGTCTCCTTTCTCTTCTGTAAAATGGCTATTGCTGCACAGATGGAGCAAAAAAGCACATAAATATTCTGAGGAGATTACACTAATTATCAAGAGAGCACATCCTTCAAAGACTAATCTACAAAATTTTACATGAGCTACTAGAGTGAAGACCTTTGGAATAATTTCCCAGATCACACAAAGAATAATTTTAAAAAAAAATATCCCAACACCCGAAAAAGGCATGCTAAATGTTTAATCCAGAACTTGTTGATGATTCATTAATTACAGCAAGATTTGGATGAAAAAATATTTTTTTCCCCTCCCATCTAAACACTTTCTTTGCAAAAAGCATGGGAAGATACAAAAAGGCTGTGTTATGGACACATTTAACTAGCTAGTCCTGCAAACTTACTTTATTCAGTTACTAATTGGTTGGAAGTATTATCTTTACTATCAGAGTAAAACCTTACCTCAGTGAAGTTCTTGCCCCCTATTTTTTAATCCTCAATAGCAGAAGAAAAAAAACCTGTGAGCTCCAGTAGCATGGGACTGTGCAGGAATCACATGCAGTGGGAATTTCCTGTCTAAAGAAAATCAGAAACTCTTTCAGACCTCTTGGATGTTTTCCTTTCAGTGGGGAATTGGGCAGGAATTAAGTCACTCCAAAGTTTTCATAGCAGAGGGCTGCGTCACAGAATTGCTGTCCTGGTTTGGGCTAGCACAGAACCAATTTTCTTTCGGCAACTTTGCTTTTTAGTTAAGTTTCTTCTCAGAAGCTGCACTCTCTGAAACTAACTGCATGTTTTTTCCAGACAGTAGCTGCTTCTAGCGGTGATAAGGCTCAATGTTTATAGTTAGTGCTGGAACATTAGTAGGAATGGTACGCAGTAAGGCTCTTGCTTATAGCTGTCCCTATGGACATCAAGGTCGATGCTTGCTTCTGCTACCTTTCTCATGTGCCGGAAATGAAAAAGCAGAGAAGTGGTCACACCTGTGACCTTCCGATGGGGAGGAGCAGGTCGGACAGGTGACCCAAAATTGACCAAAGGGAGTATTCCATCCAGTATGTGTCATACTCGGTATAAAGCTGAGGGATCACGAGGGTGTTGCTCTCTTCTATCGCCAGTGTTCGAGGAGGACTCTGTCCGAATCGTCTGCCTTCAATCCCAATCCGTGCATTCCTGAATCCAGCTCCTGCCTGCTGCAGAGTACAGTCTGGGACTTTCTTAGGGCGTGCCCCACAGCATCCAGGTGACATATTCATCATTGGGGTATGGGGGGAGCTTGATATTGGTTTTGTATGTATGTGTATATATATTTCATTATTAATTTTTTTCATATTATTATTATACATTATTATTGTTAATTAGATTAAGACTGTTTTAACTTTTCCAACCCGTAAGTCTCTTTCCCTTTTCTCTTCCCCCCTGCCATTTTGGGGAGGGAGGGGGTTAACAAAGAGCATCTGTCGTTCATTTAATAGCCAGTCCAGCTTTAAACCATGGCAACTGCTAATATGGTAATGGTCAGGACAACTGGGCCAAAGGCGGAGATCTGGCAGGAGTAAAAGAAAGTGATTGAATCTGACAAATACCAATGGAGAAGTCACAGAAACTAGGCCTCATCTTGCTAAGAGCTTGACCCTCCAATTATTATGTTGCCTATTATTATTATTATTATTATTATGCCTATTGTAAAATTTTAAATGTATACCATGTTTTACAGTAAAAGAATGGAACAGCTACTCATGTAAGAGATAATTATTTCCATTCCTCATTCTACTGTAACAATTTTTTTTGTTTTCTGTCAATAACTTTTCCTTGTTTAATTTATTGATGTGTATAGCAATTGCCTTTTTTTTCTTATTGTTCCCCTCTGATCCTCTACAGAAATATCAACTTAAAAATCCTCACTATTGTAGGCACTGAGTTTGGTCTCAAGTTTTCAATTCTTCATAATTCACAAAGGGTGCAGGTATGACTTGCTTTGATTCTATGCCATTTCGTTCTTCTTTTTGTGCAACAACAGACAAACTCTAGTGAAATAAAGATCTCAACATTTGTAAAACCTGCACTGGACTTTCTCATCTGTCAGTCTTAAACCTCTCAGTTCACTTCTTGTCTTTCTTTTCTTTTTTAAAAAAAAAAAATAATTGCATTTTTCTTCATTAGTTATAGTTGTCCAGAATTCTTTACTAACTGTATTTTATATTCATCATCTTTACACATTTAAGCATTAGATAACAAATAACTTTTTAGCTTCAGATACAAGAATTTGTTTTGAATTTTAAAGAGTCATTAATTTGATGCTTTCAAATGAAAGCATGTTTTTGTCTTCAGAAAGGTTACTCCTCATTTGTGATAAAGCTAAGGAGTTGCCGTTAGCAAAATCACAAAAACTTCACATTGAATAGAATTTTGATTTGTTTCATCACTCAGTCTCACTATTCATATTTTATTATGCATACATTTGACTTCCTGACTGTATTTAATTCCTCCTCGTTAATGGCACATGCTTGTCTCTCATCCCTCCTTGCAAAGATCAATTATTGATCTGCATTAATTTAACTGATGTATCTCTCCTCCATCTTAGTCATGTGTTTTCAAGCATGTAATTTAACTGAATTCTTTCCTCCTATTACAGTTCTTCTGTCATCCATTTCTCACAAGCACTGCACTTGCACTTGCTTTTATTCCCTATTCTTTGTGCTTCATATTATAAAAAAAAAAAAATTGCTCTGTGCTAATTTCATGTTAGTCATTGCTATTAACTGTAGTAAAAGGAACTTAATCACCATAGGTTTTTCTTGTTTTCTTTTGAAAAAATGCAAATTATTGCTCAAGAAACATTTTAAACATTTCCAAAAGAGAAAAAATTGTATGTTGGTACTGGCCAGACCCAAACATAGTATAAACTTGTAATTTTACACTAAGGTTCTACAGTTCTGCACTTCATGTGTGATGTCTGGTTAGCAAAGTATCCATCTCATCATCTGCCTGATAAGCAGGCCATACCATTTCTAATAGAATCAACTGCTCTGCTCCAAGGGTCTGTATATATTATACCAATATCCAGGTACCTTCTAAATCATGCTAGAACTGAACAAACCTTTAACTTGGCCAAGATATCCTAAAGACCCAAACAGAACAGAAACTTTCTTTCCTCCTGAAATAAATTATATCCCTTGTTGATGTTTTTACATATGACCATTTAGCCATCACCAAAGCGAAGACCAACAGTAGAACATACTGACAATAGTTTGTCCTCCTCCACTTATCACTCAGAAGGCTGAGTAGATGCCATGAAAGCAAATTTCCAGCATATTATTGCAGTTCAACAAATATCACCATATTGTTTCATCCTAAATTTTCTGAGCAACACCCATGATCCTGTAACTGATACAAGGGAGTAATTTTTTTCCCAGAAAAAGCAAAACCAAAACCACTTTGTGAGCAACAGCAGGCCTTTCACCATCTAGCCCATGACATGGAACTCAACACTCTGGCAGGAACCAACAGTAGTTAGGGATACATACAGCAGTCACATACCCCTTCTAGTTAAATTCTGACACCACAATATGCTTCTCCACCACCATATGGGCTATGAGAAGTTACTTAAGCTAAGTACTATTATATTGTGACCTACTAGCCCACTGAAATTTTTGAGCTGCCTTTTGTATATCTTTGTAGTTGTTTGGACATTTTAGACAAAGAGACAGCACTTACAGTTGATACTTTCTTCTCTCGAAATAGCTCAACCTTAAGAATTACACTAGAATATAGAACACCTTTATATAATTTCAGTATCTGACAAATTGGATGATAAACCCAAGATAGCTAGTCACGAAACAAGAAAATGAAAACTTTACCATGTCTCTTAGCAATATGTTCAAATGGTTGCTTGTCCTCAGTGCCAGCAGTTTTCACCATCTTTCCAGTTTGAACTTTACTGACTTAAACTTCCAGCTGTTGGATCTTGTTATATTTTCACTTGGCAGACTAAAGAGACCAAGTAATGAACCGTCTGCCACACAGTCAATTCCTCCTTTGCAAGCAGTAATTCAATATAATTTTTATATGCAGATTAACAGCTTTGTGAGAAAGGCAGGCAGGAATACACATAGTACACTCAAGTTGTGTCGTTCCTTTTCACAATAATACTGAATTAATAGCTACGTTATTATTTAGATTATTAGTCTATATATTACAATCTATTCATATCCCACAGCTAAGCAGCATGTAAAAACACTGGGTGGCAAAAATCTGTATTTTTTCCAATTAAAATACGTAAACATGCACAAAAGCTGTAAGAATACTAAAGTATGGAACACCACTTTCAATGGCTCACTGATTAGCCAAATTATTCCCAGGTAATTTGTTCTCTCTCTAGGAATCCTCATTTTATACTTTCCAGTGAGCAAAGCTCAATTTTTGTATTACTATTTTCCTGAATTGTCTACATTTTGTATTCAAAAAGTCTCCTTTTAGCAATCAGCATAGAAAGGTAATCAGAACCCATTTACACAGTAAAGCAAGTTAAAATTCATTAATACTTGTTGCTCTGTACAAAATTTGTTTATTTTAAATCATGTTTCAGTTTAAGAAAATGAATTAGTAGTACGTGCACATACTACACTAGACATTTAAAATTAAAATGAAGTTACCAATTGTAATGGTCACATGTTTTCAACGTATTTATTTAATTTTCTTTCAGAAAGACATAATATTAGAGGTTGACAAATCTGGTGGGCTTCAGAACCCAGGACGATTCCTCTTACTGTAGCTGGGTTGATGCAAGTCTGCAGCGATTCTAAGTCCCCAGATGGAGCCAGTAGCAACACTGCCATATGTTCCCAGCCAGCCAGCCATCCACACACTATAAACACATACATATACACATATATTTATATACACACATGGCCAGCCACATAGATCAGCACAGACAGAACGGTGCCTTTACTGGTATCCATAAAAGGCACAAGACTCTCACAAGCAGGAATAGTACAGATGGCCTGATGCTTCTGCCTAGCTGATCAGAACCAAGTCCACCACTGGAACTGGTAGACACAAACATATGTTGCCTGCCTCTCCATTAGCTGGTTGTGGACACTTGGTTTGGTCAGTAGCTGGCTCCCAGGCGCTGGGGCTCCTCCAGCAGCTGGCACTTCAAGTCCCTGAGGTTTGTGCTCAGTGCAGTTGCTGGTACTCTTAGTCTACTTGAGGACTAGTCTGATCTGCAGTTTGTTGACATTCACCTGCACACAGAACAGAGATTACACCACCTGCATGGAGGATGATGTGTTGGGTCTGTGTGGCAGAGCTTTGGTAGTTGGGGTGGCTCATGTAAGAAGCTGCTAAAACTCCCCGGGGTTCCAAGTTGGACCTGCCTCAGGCTGAGGCTGAGCCAATTATCAACAATAGATGCGCCTCTGTGATAAAGGTATCTAAGAAGGGGAAAAAAAAAACTGGTAAAGAGACCTGCAGTGGAGCAAGAAGGGTGATGTGAGAGAAACACCTATGCAGATACCGAAAGTCAGTGAGGAAGGAGGAGGATGAGACGTTCCGGAGAAGAGATTCCTCTGTGGCCTGCAGGGAGAGGGCAGGCTGTCCCCCTGAAGCCCATGAAGGATCACAGTGGAGCAGCCCATGAAGGACCATGGTGGAGCAGAGAGGGACCTGCAGCCTGTGAAGACCCCCACACCATGGGAAATTCCTGCTCCCAAAGCAGACCTTGACTCCATGGGCAGCCTGTGCTGGGTCAGTTCAGTCCTGAGGGGCCGCACTGCGAGGGAAGGACTCATGTGAGAGGGGTTCGTGAGGCACTGTCTGCCATGGGAGGGACCCCGTGCTGGAGCAGGGGAAGCCTGTGAGGAGCCCTCCCCACCTGAGGAGGAAGCAGCAGAGACAATCTCTGGTCAACTGATTGCACCCCCCAACCCACTGTGCTGCTGACAGAGGAAGAGGGAGAGACATCTCAAGCCTGGGAAGGAGGGATTGGTGGGGCAAGATGTTTTGTTTGTAAGATCTGGTTTTTGTATCTCCTTATCCTACTCTGTTTTGATTGATAACCAATTAAAATTTATTTTTTTCCCCAAGTCTGGTTTTGCCCGTGACCATAATTTGTGACTGAACCCTCCCTGTCCTTGTCTTGACCCACCAGGTTTCGTTACATTTTCTCCTCATCTGAGTGTTGGGGGGAGGCGTGAGAGAGCATCCCCATGGTTCTTTATTGCCAGTTGGGCCTAAACCACAACAGATGGTTAGAAACAGGATTTAAGAAGCACATAGGATATAGCCTGTTGTTGTCAAGCTCAGTCAGACAAGCACATTAACCAGCAACCTGTTGGCACTCAACCAGCCTCTTGCATGTCACTCATCTCTGTATTTTCCCCACACTTGTTCAAGATGGAGCTACTGATCTACCTTGATCCCTCCCCACCTTCAGTCCCTTATTAAAGTTTCTCATCCCATTACATGTTTTGTACAATCCCCAAATTCTCTTCCTTTTGAAAGTTCTATGCCCCTGAGAGTCAATAACCATTCCCTTTTCATAGTCTTTAAGACATTTTCCTCCTTGACTCATCTCCGTGTATTTCACATCAACTACTATGGTCTATATCATTTTCCTTTGGTAGTTATATTGAGGAATAAATTCAGTGCACTCATTTCAGTTTTCACGGATTATATTAGGGCACCCCAGCCTGTCATTGTTCCTCTGATCCTTACTAAGTCTTTGCGCTTATTGTGATTAGCCTTTAACCAGGTTACCTAACAAAACATGCATGCTGATACTAGCTAATACAGAAATGCATTATACAATTACATGCAATCACATGATCACCATGACTGCATTTCAGTGGTGGCATATAATGGTATTACTAGCTCTACAGGAAATCAATTTTTTTTGTCCAAAAGAAAACCCATTTGACTAGTATAAACAGGCTTGATACATTATTGAAAAAAAAATGGATTATTATTTGAGATGATAGGGAAAAAATCCAAAAATATTAACGATTGAGTTGCAACAGGTACAACTCCAGATGCCTCAAAAAAGCCTGATCACAGGAACAGGCTTCACCTACATTGGAGCAGTGGGAGGTGTCAGGAGAAATCTGTCATTCCAGACACACCCCAACACACACACACACACACATCCCACCCTCCACCCCCCATTAGCCACTTCTGCTGTGCTCTCACCTCTAGAGACACCTAGGTGCTCTCACACCCTGAGTCAGCCCTAGAGACCCACTCGCCATCTTGCTCCCATGTCAGTTCTACTTGTCAATTCATCTGGCTTAATCTTTAGTGCTCACACACACGCTCACAGACCTGCACTCACACCAGTTGCCAGCAACATGGACACATGGGCCCTCCGCCCCGTGGAGTCTGACCACAGTTGCTGCACATACACTACCTGCTGCACACCGCTACCCAGGAGGAGGTGGAAATGAATTTAACAAGTACAACAGGCTGTGGTGAGCATGTGCAGGGCAAGGCCAGACAACAGTACCAACCAAACTATTTGCATGCAATGGCCCCTTTTAATCCTTTTTCCCTCCTTGTTTTCCCACTCCTGTTCCTCAAAAAGTTGCCTAAACCCCCCCTTTTCCTATCATTCATTCCTGTCCTAAACACCTCATAAATCCTGTGTGATGCCAAACTGCTTTTCCCCCCACCCCACAATGTCTCCCACCCCTAGACAGCAACTCCTCTTAGCATGAAAAGTGATCTGTAGAGCTGCTCCCGATGACTGATCATGATGGATTTCATGCCTGGTGACTGTGACTGATGGCTCAGCTGAGACAGCCCTGGGAGAGGCTGGGACAAGGTGTGGCTCTTCATGAGTCCTCTATTTGGATTCCCACCTGTCATTGTGCATTCCTGTGCTCCTCTGTGCAGATTGGCCCTGGATGAACCTGGCAGGCTAT
This sequence comes from Steatornis caripensis, assembly GCA_013398225.1. Taxonomy (NCBI): domain Eukaryota; kingdom Metazoa; phylum Chordata; class Aves; order Caprimulgiformes; family Steatornithidae; genus Steatornis; species Steatornis caripensis. The sequence goes on along the minus strand of VZSC01005424.1, from coordinate 85,068 downwards.
TATTTGGGCTCCCCCTCCTGCCACTGTCTTTCTGAACTCCTTTGTGGGTGTGCAGATGCACTTTATCACATAACCTAACAGTAGCATGACACAAATAAAATGAGTCAACAAAGAGGGTATGGAGCAGCTTCATACAACCAGGCAATGAGGCAGGTGAGAAGAGAAATGAGAACATGGGGAGAACAGCAGGAAGAACATTGAAAAAAAATCAGAACTGCATACAAAAGCATTATTACAAAGATCAGTTGGAAGAAAAGAAAATCCTGGAAATTATCCCAATGAGTATTTAGAAGGATGAGGAATGCTGCGATACTAACCATGCACACACAAGATGAGCCTGTATTTCCAGCTGAGGATTTGGGGATATCAACAGGAACATACTAGCACTGAAGGTTTTGTTTCCCTTGCTGTTTCCATGCCCCACCACGCTTGCTGCTCAGAGCCATCTCTGCAGCAACCAGCAGAGAGCCAACAAGAAACAAACCTGACATGCTCATGTTTGGACTATCTATCACCGAGAAGATTTCTTATAGTGGCACCACTGAATTTCAGTACTTCTGTATGTGGCCATCTGCAACAGTAATCATCCTCCTAAATAATGTCATCCCAATGTTTGGCTATTGCTGTGATGATAACATTACAGGCAGCGCTCCTTTACACAGTGATGCATGTATGAGATACCTATTTAGGTATGTAGATAAAAGTAGTCATCAACTGGCTACTTAAGCTTATAAACCTTTGATTTTTCCAGTAACCCATCACAAAGTCCACTAAGACAATAAGCTCACTGGACTAAGATCCCACTGCAGAAGCAGATGCCATAAAGACTGATCAGCACCTGACTGTGCTGAGACTAACTTGAAAATTACATTTACAGGAAAATGAAGCGAAAGATGGTTTCCAGAATTTTCACATCGCAAAGTTTGCTTCACGTGATGACCAGAGATGCCGGATAAACATTATAAAAAATGTCCATCTATTCTAAAAGGAAGGATACTTTCTGATGTGTTAATTAATTGGTGGCAACAAGGAAACTTTCATGTAATTATGAAAGCATTGTTAACAGTCATAAATTGCATCTTCCCTGAAGCAACACAAAACCAGTGACTTCTTAACAAAAAATTGTTAGAACAATAGTGATGCTTTAAGAAAAACTCTCTTTTGAAATGTATGAAGGTTGTGATTTGAAGGCCATTAAATTTTCATACATTTAATGATTTAGAGGTATTTGATGGTATTGAGTTAGACCTATTTTCTTAATAACTAGTGCCTGTATTATAGGATATTAGGGATAGAAATGCTTACATGTACTTACTGAGGAAAACATCTGGGTTAGGAAACCTGGTCACGTGGGTAGTAAAAACTCAAAGTTCCATTGTTGTTCCACCATACCTCGAATGAGAATTATTCCTCAGGGCAATTGTAGACAATGGTGTCCACACAGCTTTCCCTCTTTCAAAAGTGATGACAAGCTAGGTCCTCCTAGACACAATTTTTCCTGTCCTCAGCATAAAGCAGAGTGTGGGGTGTGGATGGCAGAAGATTAGTCGCAACCATGCTGCCTTACCTCCAAGTCTATGCATTTTACATACTGTGCAATATATTCCCAAGACATATATATAGTATTTGAATGTGAGATACGTAGTATGAAGAAGTCTATTTTTACTGGAACTGTTATTTGGTGGGAAGAAGGGAGAGGAATAAATTTAGAACAAATTGTATGCTTTCTTCTTGAGGGAAAAAGTCCCCAATAAACTGTAATCATAATCTTCTGGAAGAAAATAGTCATACTGTTCTTCCAAGCAATGTTTATGTCAAATTTACTGAATTTTCATATGAATTTCACAGATGTAGAAAAAGATTCTAAGAATAACCACTGTTATGCCTAATTTCTTCTTGCTTATTGATCTTTTACTAAAAATATGGAATGGTTCTTTTCGCTCATCAATATGAATCTAGATAACTTCCCCACAGTCACCTGGAAAAGATACATCAACACTGAGCCTCGCTCCAGTATAAATTGACATAGACTTATAAGAGGTAGCTTTTTTTGTTACCCAGGTCACTAAGGATTTCTCTGATTGATTTGGATAAGACACAAATTTTAAGTTTTTTTGTTTCAATTTTTGAAAAATCAAGAAATTCCTTTTAAAATGTAGCCAGGTCACCACCCTTATCCTTGTCATTCCATCCACTGAGGAGGGCAAGTGTCATTAACTCTGTTCTGCTGGCTATTTCTCCTGGTTATTTCTCCACACTAGCTTGGAATTCATACTTAATTACGGATTACTAAAATCTACTGATGAAGGTTAAATGTATCCATCTTTTTAAACACTAAGCCGGAGGTCATAACAATTATCAATAGATACACAAACATGGTGAGTACTAATTTAGCCTTAAGTGCTAAAGCATCACTTAACACATAAACTGAAACAGTTTTTACACATAAATTAACAAGTAGGAGGTTTACCTTTTGGTGTTGCATAAATAAAAAGAGGAAATTCCTGTTGTAGCATCCTCCACAATACTATTCTTTTGGTAGGGAATTATTGGTAGAGCAATTGCCTTTTATATTTAATCATTATATGAATTATAACAAACACACCCAAATGAGAAACACAGAGATGGAGACAGCATTCTATATAAAACCAAAGGTATATACCCAGAAAAAAACTTACCAAGTTTAAATTGATAATTATAGTGCTTTACACACTGTACTGGAAAGAAAAAAAAACCAAGAGGATATCATAATATGTGTCCACCTTATTATGACTGGGTTAGGATGCATTAAAAGGCTATTTTCTGTCATTACTATGATCAATAAAAATACATTTCCCACACTGGCCATTAAGTTAGAATAGAGTTAGATAAAATTCAATTAATTACTGTTACTTTTTGGAAGCTTTTATAGCTGGGGATAATTGAATATGTCCCAGAAAATTTCAAATTTGCTTAACAAGTAATTAATAGACAAATTTCATCCTTTACTAGAGGCAACAATACATTTCTGCAGAAGAAAACTTTGTGATGGCCTTTTTCAGAATATCCTTGGCTTGATAAAACAAGTTGACTAACAAATGGTGTGGGATATCATCTTGGGTAAAGTTTTCCCAAAACATTCTTCAGACATATCCTTTTCTCATTTATATAATATATGTAGCTACACTGTGAGACATCTTATCGAAACAAGAATTAACCTACCTTACTTCCACATTGAGCTATCTCAGACCTACCTTATCAAAATTCCTGTTATCTGAAAATCTCAGCCTGATCAATGTCTTATAAAATAAATTAAATATATCTGATCAGGCAACCCACACATTCCAATTCACAACTTTAGCATACCACATATCTTTATTACCACACTAACCAATTAACAAGGCTGTATTTTCTGAGATATATCATACTACCCCAACAACTGTCCCACTGCCATATTGATTTCACTGACAAGTTACTATTGTAATATTACCCTAAGAATTTACTGCTTTCAGAGATTGTATTTGTTTCTACTTGCTCAACTCCAGATGCTTAACATGGATTGCTAAACCTAAAAATCGTCATCTAGCTATAAAAGCTCAAGGGGTAGTGTTTTCCAGATCTGTTTTTTTCTGTGCTGACTTCAATGCATTGTTTGCAAATGTACCTTCGTTTGATCACTTGTCCTAACTGGAGGCCTTGGCCAGAAGCATAAGAAAAAATTCTGTAACATCTTAGAGGTGTCGTTAATGCTTGCTACATATTCCAGCACATAGTAGTATTCTTGTCAAACTGAGCCATGAAAGCTCTAATACAAACAGAAAAAAAATAAAGTAAGTTGTGTTCAAGCCACATAATGACCAGATTTCATTGTATGGCCTCACTACCTCACTACTAGAATGGACAGTTTTCCTTCTGCCAGTTTGAAAGCAGACTGTAGTGAAAAAAAAGAATTGGATTTTTTTTTTTTTTTTAAATGAAACAACAGAGTTTATGCCTTGGAGAAGGATTTCATCCCATCTCACCTCCACGTTGAGATTTCGCTTCCCTGTAGCTCTGGATGTTTAGAACAAAGTAAACTCGTAACTCTGTAAGTGGTCCTGAGTATGTTGAAATTTCCAACCTCATACACATCAATCAAGTCCCATTGCAGCACAGCTGCCTATCCACATAAGAGCAAGCTGGACACCTGAGTCCTAGAGCTGATAACCAAGCTAAGCAAAGAATTCACTCTCTCACTTCTGAGAAGCTTCTTTGCTAATGCAGAGTACAACAACTGTCATCACAGAAATGCCCATTTATCTGGGGGAGAAGCAAATATATTCAGTGCACCAGTTCTTGTCTTTCAATGGCTGCACTGGCACTGTGAAAAAAGCACACCGGTGCTATATACCCTAGTCATCCAGCCTCAATATCTCCTATAGCAAATCAAACTTCCTTTCACAACCATGCTCCTACGTTTCCTTCAAAGCAAACCATAGGCCATAAAAGAACAGTGTGAGCCCAAGTCTTTATTGGGCAATACAGGCAGGGAATGCACCGCTAGACCAGGATTGTAATCTGCACAGTGAAATGCTCCTGCCTGAAGTGTAAAATAGCCATCAAAATGCCAACAGCTGCTTGAAATTCCCATCTCTTCATATTCAGAAGGTTTAATATTACCATTAATGCCTTGCCAACAATGATGAGCAATAAACTACTACTGTCCCAAAAGAGTCTGGTGGCAAGTGAAGCATCGGAAGACCCGTAGCTTGGCATGTCCCCTTCCTCTACTGCAAGAGCAGCATGACTTTCAGGCTCTTCTCTCAGTCCACCAACCTTCCCGTGCGCCATTCCTCTTCTCAATCTTTCCCTGTGGAAAGGGACGTCTCTCTCTGCCATCCATCCCTGTACTGACAGATTTCTGTTTTTCTACACTATCGATTGGGCCTGGAGCATTTGCTCTGATTCTCACCTGGAAATGGCTCCTTCCTCCTTCTGACTACATGGGCAGGATGACTAGCCTTTTCAACATCAACATTCAAATAACTGCAGGTGCAGTTATTTATTGTTTCTGTATCTGTTAATCTTAAATTTAATTCCACTGTAAAGACCTGATTTCAAGACAGACTGAAGTTTTTATTGTAGTAAAAAAAGATATAATCTATTGTGGCTTTTTGCTTCCCATCTTCCCTTCTAAAAAGTAAGAAAATTGAGATATCAAAGACCTAAGTCAGTTGAAGGTAGACATGCAACAATCACCAGGTTCTCTACAGGCTTTTTCTCTAATACTACAAAGTTTTTATTAAAAAAATACAGTTCATCTCTCTCCCACTTTTTTTTTTTAAGTCTCCCCTCTATTGTTTCTCTCCTCACATCTGTTTCCTACTTTTTCACTGAACACCATGAAGCACTTCTGTCTGAGTGCATATTGAAGAACAGCCAAACAGTGCGGGTGTGTTGGCTTCTACTCTGGATAATTCATATAATACTCAGGCTCACAAATCTGAAGAATTCCCATGGGTGCTGAGAGGTTTTGGCGGATCTCTCCAATGTGAATATGAAAATCTAAATTGATTTTACACCATGGCTTTAAATAGTATTCATCATGAAATAAAAATTATTAGATTTCTTCAGAGTAAAGAGTGTCAATTGAAATATTTTATATGAAAAGGGATTGAAGTGCAAAGAATATTATGAGGTGACATAAGTATCCAAAAACCAAAGATGCCATCTTTGTTATCTTTATGGTTTGTGTTGGCTGCAGTTAGAAGTCAAGATCTGAATGTGCCTAATGTGAGAATTCCTCAGTTTTAACCTTTCACGTGCCAACTTCATAGGAACTACTCCTCCCTCCCTGCCAACAAAGACCCAAGGAGAAGACGAGGAGGGAAAAAATAAATAAATAAAGAAAAAAACCCCAGTGTAAGCCAGGATCTGGACAAAAATCTACTGAAATCTATTTTAAAATGCTCAGCTTATAGACTAAAGATTTACATAAGTGTAAAATCAAGCATAACACCATCCTGGTCAAATTTTTCACTCACATGAGCTGGAAATTATGGAAGTCTTAGTCATAATTTGAGGGGGTGGGGAAAAGGTGAGATGAAGGAGGGAAGTGGACTTGAGCAGAAAGCAAGTGTATTGGTTTGGCCTGTAGAGCAACAACACACTTATTACAAAAGACCACTATAACACACTTATCAGTGGTCATTGCAAGTATACTGCCATCCATACGCCAACATCTGTTGAGTTATCTATTGCCAAACCCTGGGTAACCATCAAGAATAGAACTTTAAATTACAATGTCAATTATGCACAGCAGTCGGTTTGCTAATGTTGGTCCACATGCACAAATCATGTGTCCAGTGATGCTAAACTCAAGTATGCTCAAGAACAAAATCTTCTCTCCTTGCTAGCTTTACTTTCATCAGATCCAAGTTCTTTCTTATTATTAGCTAAACTGTGTCTTTCCAGACTTCATTTCACACAGGTGGAAAACAGAAGTCTTTGAATCGGCATTCAAACAAATCAACATTGAGTTCATGGTCTTTCTCCAGACGTCCAATGACAATTCTCATTTCACCATGGGCAAGTTAACTCTCAGACTTTTCTTGTCCTTGTCTAAGAGCAAATATTGTAAACAAACTGTTAACCACTGTTAACAAACAACAAAATATTTACTGTAAACTCCTTTTAACTACTGAGGTTCATTTTGGAAAAGTCTGCATTGTAACAGGTTTGGCTTTCCTGAAACAATCTGTGTAAACTCAGGTATTTTTTAAACAAATTGACATGGGATTTGAAAACCCTATTAGGATGTTAATACAGTCATCAATACATAATTAACAAAACAATCTCTGTTTATTTTAAAACAAAACCTGTATGTGAGCTAACATCTAGCACCATGGTGTTACAGGAGTCAAAAAGTCTTCTGAACCACATTAATGCAAAAGTAAAATTCAACAAATATAATCAACTTTTCCTCCTTTTACTAACTGTTTGCCAGAAAACTCATCCCATCTCAGCAGAGACCTTGGCATGGATCCTATATAAAATCATAGCATTCAATTTCCCATGCCTAGCTCAAAACGCTTTTCTTCATGTTGTGCTATTCAGCAGGTAATTGATTTAGTTTATTTACATTTTAAGTTCTAGAGTGAGGCTGGTGAGCTCTCTGTGTTAGTATTTTCACAGATGAAAACTAAAGACAACTCTCCATCCATTTGTGAATTATCCATGAAAACATTTGAGCTTTACAAATTGGTTTGATATTCAGATCTGTATGATGAAAGGTTCGAGTAGCTAGATTTGTTTAAACAGAAAATTATACAGAAGAAATTGTATGTGACGAGACATATACACACCACTCAAAGCAAAGATGCTGTTGAGGGCAGCCCTTTTACTTCACTAGCAGAGAAAATGAGAATTGTTCCTGCATGCGTCTTTGTAATGGGAGTGGCAGACAGCACAAGTGTCAAGCAGGGAAGGGCTTTACTGAGTTTGAGGCATTCTTCTAAGCAAGCCAAGAAACTGCTTATGAGAAAAAGCTCACCACATCCCGAAGTTATAAATCTCAGCTATAGCCTAAAAAGTGTTAGAAAACATGAGACCTTATGCATCACTTCAGGTAATTTTCTACTGTACTGTTCTGAAATGAAATGGAAGTCTTTTAAATTTAGGTTTCTATATCACTTCACTTAACTTTTGAAAGTTAAACTAGAAACGTGCTTATGGTCTCATCACAGAATACCCTGTGACTAGGAGACATGCCGGTTATCCAGGGACAAGTTAGTCTGCTTCTATATGCACCCTAAGAGGATTAAAGTCCTTATACATGGCATATGCATGTGTACATGCACATGAATGTAAGAGTCTGTATGCATTATATACTGTCACAATTTAGCATAATAACACAAGCTACCAGTGCTCATCATTAACTTATGCAAGAGGAATAACAGAAATACTTTTACAGCAAAGCTGGTGCAGAAGGAAAGGTAAGCAAGAGGAAAGAGAATATCCAAAATAATGCACAGCTTTTTGAAAACAGAAACACAGTAGGACAAGTACTCAGAAAGCTTTGATGTACTACTCCTTTTAAGTAATTCTTTGTACCCCACATCTTCACATCACTTTTTGTATTACTACCTTTGCATAACACATTTTTCCATCTCATTTCCCCACTATCTTATCGTGATACCATGACTACCAGTTCTGAGTATACAAAATGTCCCCCACCTTTTCTTCCCAATATCACTTGCCTTCCTTTTAAGGCATGTCCTAAGGAGAAGAGATCTTCCACTTCATAATATTCATAGGAACAAAGACCAATGATGCTGTCCTTGCACAGTATTTCACCAGAGTCCCTGTATCCTGTTGTTTCTGTAGATCTTCATCATTCCCTTGTCTTTTGCCTTTTCATAAACTGTTGGCTAAACATTTTTTCCATTCAATAAGACAGCTCAACATATGCATGACTTCAGAATGGCCTTGAAAATATCCTGTCTGGCCCAAGCCTTCTGATGCTTCTCCCTATGGTGTTCCTAAAGAAAATTCTCTAGTAGTGTGTTGAAAAGATATGCAAGCATATATGTATATATGTCTGTATATATACACGTACATATAAGTACCATCTTTAGAACAACTTCTCTTTTTGTATTCTTAAACTAAACAAAAAACCCCAGCCATATAAAACAGCACAACATCACTTCATCTTACCTTGTTGCACTGCTGGTGTTCACACAAAGCAGTATAATCATGCAACAAGAAGCTGACATATCCTACCATCAGATCTGAGTGCTGAACCACTCTTTCTTGTACCATTAACTAGATTTATTGCTGAAAAAATGTTTTTTTCAGGGAAAAGGTGGCACTGAACTGAGATATGGACTGAGTTTGCTTTTGTCTGTGTTCACAAGGCTAACCAATTATATCCTTTTTCTTCACCCTCCCTCTACAGGTAATTGAGTTTTTATGTTAGTCTCACATGCTGAAAAACAATACTCGATCATTCAGCAAAATACAAATCTTCCCACAGAGTGTTTTTTTGAAAAACAATCTCTTCCCGGGAAGTGGAAAAAATCCAAGTACCTTCCAAGGATATTTAAAAAAGCAAAAGTTACAGGCAGAGGGTGAGGTGGAAGGAGCATTGGAACATAAGTTTTATTGAATGAAAAATCAAATGATAGTGTCCCACACTGAATAACGGCAAATGTGGTAGTAGTCCTTGCAGTAGAGAATCTCACTAAGAAAAACATTTGGAAAGTGGGAAAACAACGGAAAATAAAGATGAAACAATGAAGATGCCAGTCCAGCACTTCAAGTTTGGTATAACCTTTCTCATATGAATAATCTTATTAAAGATGCATATCCTTTTGTTCACAATCTGTTGTGATAGACTGGCAGATAAATAGGCCTACATGACTTGAATATTGTGATTACATATTTGTAAACCAAAGAATACATAAAACATACTGAATAGAATTGCTCTATCATTCTTCTGTATGAACGTTCAAGAAGCATATGATTTTCATTCACAAGGCATGTTAAAAAGGAACTCCTCACACAAAACACTCAAGAAAGATGATAGCAATTGCACCTTAATGCTACTTTAAATACTTACTGGCATAAGAAGAGAAAATCTATTAGAAGTTTATTACTTTTGGACATTGTTGATTTTCCCTTATTATTGTATTTAATAATGCAACAACTACCCAGCACAATATCCATGTAATTTTATGTAACGTAGTTCCAATAATTAATCTCTAAAAGCTGTATGTGTCCTTCTAATGGGATGGGATTAATAAATTTTGTTGAGGTTGCCAGATGACCAGCACCTACAAATAATAAATTGGTCATCCTTCCTTTCAGGAAATTACTGAGGTTACTATTGCACTAGCAGTTTGATTTTTCCTGGAACTGAAACCTTTTCTGGGGCAAGACACATCTCTGGTAGGTGACAAGTGGAACAAAAGACCAAACTCAAGTGTGCAAGGACCATCTCAGGATGCTCCAGGAGCATTGGCAGACAGGTTCCAATTGATTTAACCTGTCTTTAAACACTTAAGCAGTCAAATGACATATTATAGCTCCCGCTTGCCTAGATACTACATCAAAGGTGGTTACTGCTTTCCTTGCCCCAACAAACAAATCCCCTCAATTGTCATCCTAACATCAAAGTTTACTGGCCAGGGGAAACATGTTTCTACTCATAGTCATTGGGGTAGCTCTTGTGTCGATACTGTTCCCAGTCTGTATCCTTTCCTACAGGTCAGTGAGTCATACACAATGGTGAGCCAGGTACCTTAAACCTTAATAGGATGTTACCGTAAAGAGGCCAACAGGAATGTGGCGGTCTTGGATATCACTTGCCAGCATGTAGTTATGACTTATGCTTGCCCTTTTCCTCAGCTATACCCTCTGCCTTGGTAGCTAGAGGCATATCATTACCGCTTTGCACTATCCAGTGGTTTTACACTGCTGAATATACTTCTTAAGTAGAGAATAAACCAGCTTGAGTATCTCCTATTTTCAGTTTGCCTTAATTCAGCAACAAAATGGACTGTATAGAGGTGTAATTATGGTTTTCTACTGTAAACTACTCAATCACCATAAAACTAGGATGCCACAATAGTGACACACCCTTTTGGTTATGAGCGTGACACAAAGTTTGCATATTCAGACCTTGCGGATTTGTCATAAGCCAACTTCACATTGCTAAAGTGCACCTCTGTACAGTCCAATTTATATTTTACAAAAAAGACAAAATCTAAAATAATGAACAATATTGATCTTTAAAAAATAGTGTAGAAATACAGTCCTACAGCTTACAGCAATGTGTTTAAATGTGCTTACGATTCAGACAGCAGTATTAAGTGCACCTGAAACAGAAAAGATTGTGTAATAGACTGTACTGCATACTTTAATTTTATTTTCCATAAGGACAAATTATAATAGCTTGGCTACAGCAGAACACTTCGTAGTTACTAGGGGTTTAAAATTAATTTCTTGTACTTGATATTGCATATTTATAGCTTCTCAGTTTGTTTAGATTAAATAATTTTAATGCTGAACTCAGCACACACAGAACACTATTAACCATGGAAATAAATATTTGGAAGCTGAGGTTTTAAAAGTTGCATCGATGTTATTATTCTACTTACTAATAGCTTTTTCATTGTAATTTAAAAGGCAGTTTATCTTGCAGTTAAAGTAATAAAATGTAACTGTATAAAATAAAAAATGCCTTTAAAAACCACTGACAATTATATTTAGAGATCGTTGTGAACTAGCTTTATGGTTCTATTTTTGTACTTATTTTTTCTTATGTGTCTATAGGCATGCAGATTATATATATTTTTATGCAGAGATATGTATGTGCTTGTATTTTAGTACCTTATTCAGCTTGCATTGTCACGCTGTGTAGGTTAAAGTTTTCAGCATGCTGTATTTCAACTGTTAGAAATAGTTTGTAAGTGTTCTGAATTCCCAGATCTCTACAGAAACAAGTTAGGTAGAAGTGATGCAATCCCACTGTAACAAGGGGACATGAGATTAAAAAAAAAAAAAAAACCACATAAATTGAACTGATTTGCCAAGTGATTTTCCATACTTTCTTTTCTAATACAAAACTTTACTTGACTTTACAAGAAGGGCATCTGGATACACAGGAGTTTTCTACTACTTTTTACTTCCAGCATATGGGCCAAATACAGTGGGTGGCTCATGGTTGAAGATCAAAGGTGGAGCTTATATACAGCCTCCTTAGACCCTTAGGGCTGGGTCTTCAGCCACAAGGGGAAAGAAGAGTGAGGAAAAAATCCAAATATCCCTTACCTTCCCATTCACACATTTGAAAACACAACAGATAAAAAATAATTTCTGCACTAGGATTAGAGTTTAAAAAAAAATATATCTCTTGCACTAGGGAAGAAATTCACAGCCCATCTTAGTCTGAAAGCAATGTTTGCGTCACAGTGTGAAGGAACACTGGCAATGTTTGTTTGCTCTTGCTGCTTTCGATCACTTCTTTCCATCCACCAAAGGCTTGTTAGAAGCCTTTTTTCTCCAACACACTATTTTAAATCACTACAACTACCCTGCCCAGTTTCAATAGATCAGTCAAGAAGAAGTTATCCTTATATATTCCTCTATACCAGTAGAAACAAAATTAATTTTATAGTACATTTTTCAAATAATCCAAAACTTAAATGATCACACATGCTAGCTGATTTCTCTGGGTTTCTTGAGGCTGATTCTCTCTTATGACGTTTAAAACATTCAAGGCTTGATTCCTCCTTGGTGGGAAGAAAGATTTGTATCCCACACTGTTTTATGAGAAGTTCTGTTGAATCTATATCACAAAAATAACACATTTCAGGATGAGATAAACTAACTATGCTGAGATCCAAATATTGTCCTCATCAACACTGTGCTGAAGTGAATTCAAAGGATCATCTCGTCAACCTACAGCACTGATGGCCTACAAAATCAAAATATGTTTTCTTCAGCTACAGAAACAACCTGACACTCCCACATCCACCGCTTTTCCTCATTCCTGTTGGGAATCTCCTGCTCCTGCAGAAGTGCCTACAGAACTGCTTCCAATTCAAAACAAAACAAAAAAGAAAAAAAATACATTTCACTACCTCAGCTTATTCTGTAGCCTTACAGACAGGTGTGTGTCTGCAAGTATATGTCAGCACTACTGGGGGACAGGAACATTTTAGGACAGTTAGGTCACTGAACATTTTTTTTAGTATATGCAAGAATCAACACCCTAAAGTTACAGTCAGTCCACTCGTATTTTAAGATAGCTGTCAGGAGGGGATAGAGGGTGGGTGTAGTTTAGTTATATTTTAAGCTCTGGAAAACAAGAGAGCCATCAATATCCCTTCTAATTCTTATCATTTTTTTCCAGTTTTGCAAGGTACATCCCTCTCAAAAAGGCTAAGTTGAACTGCAAGTGAAAGAATATGTGTTATCTTAAATAACAGAGTTTATTTCAGAAATGTGAAAACTCAAACTCCTGTTGAACATCACACTGGTTTCGTATAGCCAGAAGAATTTGATTTCAGTTTATTTCTTCCTTACTTGATTTGGCTGTCAAGACTATATTCAATAATTTTAAATCAAATGAGAATTTATATTTGGTAAAATTAAGCAACATCAGTAAGAGTTTAAATGACAAAGCATTGGATGTTGCTGGTAAAAAAAAATCAAGAAAATTAAATTTTAGTTGAAAAGATTATGTTAATATGGCTATACAACTTATTCACCTTTGAGAAACTGCAGCAAACTGACACCATGTTTATAACACAGCAGTCTAAGCTGTTCACAGATTTAACAAACAGGAGGATTCTGGCTGAAACCCACTGTAAAAAGAAGTGACATGATAATGCTTGAATGACTGGCATTGTCCCTGAATTACCTTTAACTCACGTTTTATTGTCAGTTTATCATGCAGACTAAAGAATACTGGAACATCCAACATTTGACAGCAGGCAACTTTTTTGTACTGAGCAGAAGAGAAGTAAGTCTCCAAGATGTTAAAGAGCACTTCCAAACAGACATGCTAAAGCACAGTCAATCATTTTCCGGTCCTGTATTTCAACTCCAGAAACACTTAAAAGCCTTTCACATCTACCTAACTGATATCTCAGCACAATTCCCTGCAAAGTTTTATGAACAGAGATCATTCTTATACAGACGAGCACCACAATTTGGCATGTAGGCTGAGCCATCTCTGAAGCCTGAACTACTCAGGTTAATACCACTATCCCCATTAAAGTTCTTGGAATGGGTCTGAGTGACTGTGTTTTGTATCCTTTTTCTACATTTTATTTTTGTCTAAGGGGAAAGCTAAGTATGGTGCTGCAAACTGAACTTATGGTAAAAAAAAAAAAAAGCTGCACATACAGAAGTGTTCATGCTTCAATAAAACTATACAGTTTACACACAAGCATATACCTCCCTCACAATCTTTCACTCTCAGCTGGCTGCTCCCTTCTGAGTATCTTCTCAAGAGAGTGAACAGCTATGATCCTGCCTCCTATCCATTTCTATGTGGTAAACTATGTTTACATGAAGCATAGGACTATCAATGTATGCAATATCTGTAAGTACCTATGAAACTATGCAACACCTTTTTTTCTGCCCAGTTGATTAATACAGTGATTAGAGCACCTGTATATTCAACCATAACATCAGCTCAAGAACAGATGGACTTCCTGTGCCAGCATCTCATTTGTCCTTTTAAAAACATTTTCTAGACAACAATTTTGTTATTTAAAAATAAGCTTAGGTTTCTTCATACATGCATGTAACGATGTTGCATAGTGCCCTGGAACCCATTAAAGCAGGAAAATAATTGCCAAAATTTCACAAATTTATCTTCAGTAGATTGCTGCCTTACAGCAAAGGCCTTGGTTTCTTTTAATGTTCACCAGACCAGTTTTGTCTTTTTTGCCTTTGGCTTTTTAAACCAAGACTTTGTGGAACAACCTCTCTGCTCTGTGGAGAGTACTGCATCTCCAGAACCATCTCCTGGTGATTTAAAGGAGGACAGGGCTGCTGTCTTATTGCCCTGTTCACTTCTTCCTATCATGTTTCAGTTACTATATTATCACATTTTAAAATATCTATTTATACATTTATGTTTTTGCCAATACTTGCACTTGGCAAATCTAAGTTTTGTACACATTCATTCTGTTTGGTTGTCTCCAAAAAACCCAGAATTCTAGACATGTGAAACTAGACAGTGACAACCATGGATTTCAGATCTCAATACTGTATCACACTGGAAGCTTAACGAGACCGCCATAGGTTTTAGTGAGCAGAAATTATGTACAAAGAGCTCTAAACTGGAAAGAGTGCTAGTTTAGAACTATCAGCTGGATATTTGACTTCCACAATGAATATACTATGAAGGACACTACTTTTCTGCATTTAGTCAAAGAAACCTGAAACAGGATTGATAAAGTTTGCTTTAGACACCTGATTAATTTTTCTATTCTTAATTAAAAAAAAAATTGGTTTTGTGGTCAAAACAGGTTGATAATTATCTTATATTGCTATTGAAGAAAACAGTTTCAGAAAAGCATTCTGCTACCTACTCAGCCCGTAAAATGTATAGTAATACATGGTAGATGCGTATGGCATAGCAATAATAGGAGCTGGAATGCTTGAAAACAGTTGAGGAGTTTCAGGAATCTAAATGAACTACCCCTTAAGAAAGTGTCTATATGCATACTTTTCAAGGACAGATCTCAAAAGTAAAATATCACTGTATTTTATTTAAATACTAACCACTATTTCAAAACCTACTTTTTCCTACTTATTAATGCTCTTCATGGATGAAATGCAAGGCTATACAAGAATTCTAATTCTTAATCAGACTATTATTCTTAAATAAAGAAGTTATTAAGAATGTCATGCAGCACGGACTCTGATGCATTTCCTTGCTTTAAAAAGAAAAAAACAAAATAAACCAAAACAAAATGAAACAACCCCAAAAACATTGCTTCTGAAATACCAAAGAATCAAGATTTATGCAGTGAGATAACCTGAAGTTCAGACTTTTTACAAGAGAAAGGTGTATGTGTTACACATATGTGTACCCCTCCAAGTCCGTCTTCTGGGATCTCAATCTTTACTGTCCATCTGCAGTAAGACCATTCTACGAATTCCATTCTAGCCTACGTAGTTTGCTTCATTTCAAGGTGCATACTTAGACAGAAAACATCCCTTCATGCAGTTTTACTTCCTTTTCTTTACACATTTAATTTTTTCAAGTAAGAGACTTTGTTTTGCAAAGTATCACACAAAGGAGCTGAGTGGGTAGCTTAAGAGAAAAAAGGAACAAAACATACGATGGACTACATTTCTGAGTCTCTCCTGGAAGATGACTTGCTCCAATTATTCCCTAGACTACAAATACTGTTTTATGAAAACAACAAACACAAACCATTTAACTGTATACACCTGCTATTCTAGATTTACATTTCAATAGGCTCTGTTAGTACTCAAAGTTATATGGAACTCTCTGGAATTACTGTACTATTACCGCTAATCACCTTTTTCCTCTGCAATTTGATAGGAGTTAGAGGTTATGTGAATGTTGGATGATTAAGAATGATTGCTCAGCTTTTCCAATGTTGTACAACATTCTTAAAACATGATTCAGATATAATAACAATAGAAATTAATTTAAGACAATAACATCCTAATGACTTTTATTCAAATGAGCAAATGTGTTTGGATTTTTTAAAAATTTGGTATGAGATGAGCAGAGTAGAAATTAGTTAATAATGATACATTATGCCTTCTAAACACAGTCTCCAATCTCCATATTTAAGTTATATGTTTTTAAAAGTATAACCATATCTCATAACTTTAAAATGTGAAGAGTATAGAAACAATTTTAAACACATTTGATACACTTCTTCCATACTAGCAAGGAACATATATGAAAAATTTTTAGTCTTTTTAGATAGACATTGAGTTGGAAATGTTATCAGATAAAATGCATAAAACAATTGATGCAAGACTACTACTAATTCTGAGTAATGAAAAACATTTTTTAGAGCCTGTAGTTCATTGTGCAATACATAAATTATTTTCTTCTCACAGAGAAAGACACAAATTTCAATTAAAAAGAAAGTGATACAGAAGGTGTATTTGCATAATTGTGTCATGCTTACATATGATAACCATCAACCTTCTGTAAGAGGTAGTCACAAATGTCTCAGCAGCCCTTTCAGAAAGGTATTCCAAAAAGCAACTTCCAGAAAGTAATTAACTGGAATCACTCTAGAGCCTGATGCAATAGAGAATTAAACCTGTCACAATCCACTACAATTGCACATGCATCAAGAAACCCATACTTAGTCTCCCTCTCTCCTGCAAAATTTGAACACTTACCTGATGTCTAAAAAGAAAAAAAAACGTTCATAAGACTATATGTAAGGTGAAGAAATGAGAAAGGCACCACTCAGGACTTGAGCATTCGAAAGAGCTGCAGTTTGTGTCAACAAGAAAATTTACCCAGAAATGATTCTCAGGTCAAAGCCATGCAGGTGCTCAACATTTGAGTTTTAGATTCACATTACTACTACCATCATTTCAAAAGAGTTAAATAATTTCACGTGCTCTCCTAACCTAAGAAAAAAGAAAAAATGGGCTTTGACTATTATTTGAAAAAGTTTTGTACTCTACTACAGGCACAAAAGGAGATGGGGCTTACATCTGTATTTTCAGTTCTGAAGATATATATAGCATACAAACCCATCTTAACTCACACTAAATTTAAAGCAAGAAGCAGCTTATCAAATTAAAACTCAGTGCATGAATTGTAGCTTAAAAAATTATTCAAACATTTACTTTTCAAAACTGGATATCAAGGCTTGTTACATTCCAAATTGAAAGTACAGTGTGTACATCCTAAAGGATAAGTTTTAGTTGGCCTAGTATAAATGAGGAATATTTTAAAATGTGTGCTTTCAGAAAAATAAAAAAAATAAGAGCATCTTCATTCTTCAATAAAAACCTCAATACATTTCAGATGTCACACTTTCACTCCCACATTTTTGGCTGAAATAATTTGACATCAACAAATGCAAGTTCTTTCTTCCAGATTAGGCAAAACTTCATTTTATTACAGTTCTGGTCACTGTTTAAAAAGACAAAAGATTGCACATTTCGTGACTAGAGTTCATACGCCC
This sequence comes from Steatornis caripensis, assembly GCA_013398225.1. Taxonomy (NCBI): domain Eukaryota; kingdom Metazoa; phylum Chordata; class Aves; order Caprimulgiformes; family Steatornithidae; genus Steatornis; species Steatornis caripensis. The sequence continues at coordinate 67,393 of VZSC01005424.1, read as the reverse complement.
TGCTTTTACTTCAAAAGACTTACTGAGAATCGCCTAAGAGCAGAAAGGTAATCTTTTTTCAGCTGGGATTTGCTATTCAACCACTTCCATTTATTCCTCCTGAAGTAAATTCATAGTCTATCTCCTTTTAATCACTACAGATTTTGGATATTGTATGTGTACTTCCCATTTCTTTACCAACATTGTTGCTGTTAAATACTACTACAGTTAAATGAAACCCATCATTTAGGATGTCACTGAGCAATGTTTTGCTTTCAGTTTATGGCCCTGCAAGCTTTGAGGTTAAATGTCAAGAGTGTGGATTTTCCTTTCCAATATTACCTAGCCCATAAATTTATCCTTCTTGCTTCAGGGTGAAAAAGAATACAACCTGATGCATTTGCCTTACATTTAAGTGCAGAGCTAAATTTATGTTTTCAGCTACAGTACTGAACTGACCATGGGAAAAGAGCAGTGTATATTATGCCTCATGCTGACATTTTGAACTGTTTTCCTTATGTTACAAATCAATAAAAACACATTAAATGACTGAGAATAAGTAGCCTCCAAAGAATGAAATTCAGAGTAATTTCAACTTCTATTGCATCAGAAAATTTACCTTCAGTTACAACTTCACTAGTAATCAAAGTTTACATTTCCACCAGTGTTGTTATTTATAATCCTGAAGCAAGGTATGCCCTGAAGCAACAAAATTTGCAGTGCTTTAGGACAATCAAGTCTGGATAATATATAATGACTTCAGATCTCCAGATGAGAAGCAATACAAAGTGTCAGCATACATAATGTACAAAATACTACTCAATTTTTTTATGTCACTTTTTCTTTGCATTCATGTAGTCCGTTACAACTACAAGAAGTAATGTAAGCAGTATCTTACACATATGACAAGCATGAAAGTGTTGAGGCTTGAAAACAAGCTTTCTCACCATATAGTGTGTTTGCATAAAACCTGTCTCTGAGACGTTAACACCACTGTTAGATATTAAAGCTTTAATTGCAGTGCCATCATCTTTCTTTATGTTTTGATGGATTTATTGTTTCCACTGTGGAAATGATCCAACCCATGCAAATGCCAGGAAGAATACCATTCTGGTGCAGGAGAAATGAAAGATATTTTAGTTAAATAATTCCCCTATGCTTTTGATAAAACATGCAAAGTGTTTTAACAATGAAAAAGCAGCATATGGCACTGAACAAGGGGAAAATTGTTTATTCATGCTAAGTTTAATATGTTATTATTACGAAGGATATGATAGGTTTTCATGTAATCACTTAACACATTTTGCCCTCTCCTTTTCCATTAGCCTCTCCCATTTGCATTTTCTATTAGATAATAAAGTAAACCTTTACAGAGGGCGCAAGTGATTGTTCCTTTTATGTCAAGGCAATCAAAACCTGAAATGGAGAATTATGTTATATCATAATTTGCTTATTTTTAAAATTCCATTTCACATTTGAAAAGGGAGTATGAGGAGTAACTGCCTACTTAGAATAATAACTCGTCCTTTAAGCTCTCCCAGAGGGAACACGTTATGCAGAAGAAAGGTACAACTTCTTGGTCACACTGACTTCTGTTGAGAAGTGCTCAAGCACTCACAGCAACTCAATCACAACAGATCAGGGTCTGGAGTTTCAATAGGAGTGAGCCAGCTCCTCAGCTGTATCTTCCCTCTGCTGCCAAAAAGGGGTAAGCAAATCCCAATTGATTCCAATATAGGATTCACTTTTGTTCAAACACTTCAGAACTTGATGATCACTTCTATTCCTTGCAGCCATTTCAGAAAAAGATCTGATAGTCTTAATTTCTTGAAGTATCACATATTGCTCTTTTCTCTCTCCTCCCTAGGACTCACTATACTCATTCTATGCTGAACTGCAATTCTTAAATATTCATCTCAGGTGCTTCATTTAGGAGGAATGTGTAGTGAAGTAAAGGAAAAAAAATGAAACAACTCATCTCATCCATTTTCTCCCTATCAAAAAGAATCATAGAATCATAG